>LOJH01000017.1:78101-108968 GCA_001685095.1 Ellobius talpinus | reverse complement strand
GCCAGAGGCCTCGCGGCACAAATACATGGGACCTACAATCGAGACCAGCTGTCTTGCTGCACAAATACATTGTGTACTACGGTACAGCTAGATTCCATTGCGGCAGCGCTATGTGGTTTAATACATATAGTCCAGTTGTGTCATGCAACAGATACGTGGGTGTTCTGCAATACATGCCAGGTGTCTCGCGGCAAAGATATGTGTGTATACTATGGTATATGCCAGAGGCCTCGCGGCACAAATACATGGGACCTACAATCGAGACCAGCTGTCTCGCTGCACAAATACATTGTGTACTATGGTTCAGCTGGAGTCCATTGCGGCACAGGTATGTGGTTTAATACATACAGTCCGGTTGTGTCACGCGACAGATATGCGGGTGTACTACAGTATGGGCCGAGTGTCTCACGGCAAAGATATGTGTGTAATCTATGGTATATGCGAGAGGCCTCGCGGCACAAATACATGGGACCTACAATCGAGACCAGCTGTCTCACTGCACAAATACATTGTGTACTACGGTACAGCTGGATTCCATTGAGGCACAGGTATGTGGTTTAATACACACAGTCCGGTTGTGTCACGCGACAGATATGTGGGTGTACTACAGTATGGGCCGGGTGTCTCATGGCAAAGATATAAGTGTAGGCTATGGTCTATGTCAGATGCTCGCGGCACAAATACATTGTGTACTACGGTACAGCTGGATTCCATTGCGGCAGCGTTATGTGGTTTAACACATATAGTCTGGTTGTGTCACGTGGCAACAGATACAGTAAGGGCCAAGTGTCTCGCGGCTAGATATGTGTGATGCAATGGTATATGCCAGAGGCCTCGTGGCACAAATACATGGGACCCTACAATTGAGACCAGCTGTCTCGCGGCACAAATACATTGAGTACTACGGTACGGCTGTATTCCATTGCGGCAGCCCTCTGTGGTTTAATACAGCCCAGTTGTCTCGCGGAATAGATACATGGGTGTACTGAGGTATGGGCCAGGTGTCTCGTGGCAAAGATATGTGTGTATGCTATGGTATATGCCAGATGCTCGAGGTACAAATACATGGGACCTACAATTGATATCAGCTGTCTTGCAGCACAAATACGTGGTGTACTATGGTATAATGGGATTCCATTGCGGCAGAGATATGTGGTTTAATTAATACATATAGTCCGGTTGTGTCACGCGACAGATACGTGGGTGTTCTGCAGTACGTTTTTGGGTATCTTGTGGCAAAGATATAAGTGTATGCTATGGCATATACCAGAGGCCTCACAGCAAAAATACATGAGACCCCACAATAGAAGTCAGCTGTCTGGAGGCACAAATACATGGTGTACTACGGTATAGCTAGATTCCATTGTGGTACAGGTAAATGGTTTTATACATACAGTCCGGTTGTTTTGCAAGACACATACGTGGCTGTACTACAGTAAGAGCGGGGTGTCTCACGGCAAAGATGTGTGTGTAGTAATATATGGTATATGCCAGAGGCCTCATGGCACAAATACATGGGACCCTACAATCGAGATCAGCTGTTTCGCTGCACAAATACATTGTGTACTACGGTACAGCTGGATTCCATTGCGGCACAGGTATGTGGTTTAATGCATACAGTCCGGTTGTGCCACGCAACAGATATGTGGGTGTACTACAGTATGAGCTGAGTGTCTCACGGCAAAGATATAAGTGTAGGCTATGGTCTATGTCAGATGTTCGCGGCACAAATACATGGGACCCTACAATAGAGGTCAGATTTCGCGGCACAAATACATAGTGTACTACGGTATGGCTGTATCCCATTGTGGCAGTGCTCTGTGGTTTAATACTTACAGCTCAGTTGTCTCGCGGAATAGATATGTGGGTGTACTGAGGTATGGGCCAGGTGTCTCGCGGCAAAGATATGTGTGTAGGCTATGGTATATGTCAGATGTTCGCGGCACAAATACATGGGGCCCTACAATAGAGGTCAGATGTCTCGTGGCACAAATACATGGTGTAACTACGGTATAGTCTGGGTGCCTCGCGGCACAGACACATGGTGTACTATGGTATTGGAACTTTGGGCTGATATTTCTTGCATCTGTGTTGTAATACTTCATGCCAAGATGATGGTATCCTATGTACATGGGCTTCACATCAACAGGCCTACACTGTACCGTGTACCATGTACAGTACACTTCCTGTACCATGTACTCATATTGTGATTCACTCTACCTGTGTCATGTTCAGCCTTGGGGCACCATGGGCACATATTATGGTACATACTCTATCTGTGCTGTAGTACCTCATGCTGATGTTGTGAAGAATTGTGAATCTCTACCAAGGTTTATTATCCACCTCTATCATGGTGCACTATGAATCCATATCGCGGTTCACTGTGGACTCGTGCTGTGGTTTGCTGTGGACACGAACTGCAGTTCGCCATGACCCGTACCACAGCTGACCGCGATTACTGGCAGTTTTTTTTCAGTTTCTGGGGAAAGGAGGGGAAAGGTAAGATTATTTTGGCCATGGTCAATACCTGAGCACTGGACACTGCCAAAGCATTCTTACGGAACAGGAATAGGCTCACATGATTAAGAGGCTATTCTTTCTTCCATTGTACTGATACAGACTAGAACTGAGCTTTGGAATTCCTGATGGAGTCTGGCACTTGAGTGGTCCCCACAGGACCTCCAATAGCACAGAGCTCAGGTTTGCTGGGAAATAAAGAGAACTTTCACATCTCAAATTCTAACTAGAGGGCGACAGTTTGTGAGCCGATTTCCTTCGGCCACAGTTCCCTGGCAGGCCTTGGCTTGGGCTTCCTGATGCTGTGTGCACACACGTGTTCTTTGGGATCTTACCTCCCTGCTGTATGCCTGCCAGAGTGCAGGCTGTGCTGAAATCTCTACTCCTAGCTTGTTGTTTGGGGTCCTGACTGTAAGAAATCATTTTTTTTTTACCAGTGATTCCCCAGCCCCCCACTGTCTCTCCAAATACCTCTCACTGGGCCAAGTGTAAAAATAATATCAATGACTACTCCCCAGGTTGTCCTTGGTAAATTCCAGTCTTCAAATACCTCCTGGAAGCCTGCTGGAGACGCCCTGTTTCTTTAAGAAAAGGAAGACTAGAAAGCTACAGGGATCCCAGAGGAGACACAATACATTCTCATTGTTTTGTAAATAGACCAGTCCCAGTGATTAACAAAGCCACCCCCAAAACAGGACCTGCAGGCTCTGGGAAAGTGCCTCACAGTGGATTCTCCTCAGCTCCATTCTGGTGTTCAAGGAATTGAGTTTGGGATTTGAAATCTGAAACTTTAGCTCAAGATATTATTTATACCTAAGAGAAAGAGCAAACCCATGCCTCCAAGCTGGGGTTTTCCAGCTGCTCGTGGTCAAACATGAATGTCCGTGGTTTACCAGTTGCTCGCGGTATGGTGTCTGCAACTTGCCAAATTTTCCGTGGTACACAAATATGCTCTTGTTAATTACAGCACTTGGCATCCTGGCTCTCCCTTGTCTAGAGGCATTTTTCTGACCACAGCTCACCACGTTTTGCAGCTCTTTCGGTTTCAGAGAGTCTCAGGTTTGTGGAATACCACCATAGGTGACGATATTCTGAAATGCTGAATACTCTTGAGTATGTACTAAAAATCTGTGGTTTGATTGTTTCAAACTTTCATTATAATGCAAGGAGCTATTCTAGGCTGCCCCAATTCTGCTGGGAGCCTTCCTGCAACCCTAACTCATATCCAGGGTGGGTTTTGTGGACCTGGCCCACATGGTGAGTGAAAGATACTGGTTAGTAATATATAAAACGGGAGAGCAGAAGACCTATGTCGTAGCATCGTACTGAGGCACAATTCAGAATAAAACAGCATAGGCTTTTAAGACCAATTCCTTTTAGATACACTGAAACTACTAGTTAGCATGATGGACTTGGGTCACTATGCTGATTTTCCCTTAAGTCAGGGCACAAGGGACTTGCAGAAACCCCCAAGTCTTAGGATGGGACAGCCCCCCCATCCTTTACCTACTTGTTTTGCAAATGAATCTCACTCAGCCAAGGGTTCAGTCCCTTGCAGCTGGTATGGTTGACATCCAAAATAAGACTTTTGGTTTACTTTTCTAAGGTCTGGAACCTAAGTTACTAGATTTTAGGGTTATGGGGATGTTTTCATCCCAAGAACTGCTAATTATCCCCGAGTAGCTTGAGCATCAAGGCGAAATTTTCATGTCCAATGCTCAAATGCAAAATTGCTAAGGATGGGGAGTCTGTATGAGTGACTTTTTTTTGCTAAATTGGGGTTTGCCAGTCATCCACATCTGTCAGCTGCCTATGTTTACCAATTACCCATGGTCGGCTCGCGGTTGTCGATTACCTGAGGTCTGCCAGCTGTCCGCGGTTTGCGGCACCCTCATTCCTGGCGTGGTAACTAGCCACAGTGGAGAATCTGCCCCCTCTGCTTTCCGGCTCCACTCTGTCCCATTCCACTTCTTCGCAATAGCTCCCTTTGATTGACTGCAATTTGTCACGGGCCTGTGTTCTCAGACAACAGGTTATCTACCATCCTCAGGTAACTCTGCGCACGTCTTTATTTAGTGAAAGCCTGATGTCTAACTACTACAGGCCACGGGCTTTCGGCATCCCCTCCCCCCAAAAAAACCTTCCTTTCATGAGAAATGGCATCTTGATGACTAGTTAGCCCTCCCCCAAGGTTCTTGGTTCTTAGTGAATGGGCTGATCCTAAGCCCAGGAAATCCCTGCTGGCGGCCAGTGGTGGGGGGATGGTGCAGCCCTTGGTGGGGGATGGTACAGTCCAAAAAAGAAAGCTTCTGCCTCCTTTCCTGCTTAGGCAGACCTGAGGTCTCCACAGTGCAAACAGGGAGGAGTGGCAGGTGGGAGGCTAGGGTTCTTATGAGTGCTTAGGTACAAGGCCAAGCCAGACACCATCCTCTAAGCATGCTATCTTCAATTCTCTAATTCTCTGCACACAGTCACACACACACACACATATATGTCGGGACACACACCACACACACACACACACACACATAAGCTTTCATCCTGGGCACTTCTGTCCTCATGAGCTGGATCTTGAGTTTTGTATTGGATTCACATTCATTTGTATTTGTGTTTGTATTGTTTGTATTTGTATTGTGTGTATTTGTATTGTTTGATTTGTATTGCTTTCAAGTCCCAGTTAATCTAAGTCTCACAGGCGAGTCTCTACTCCTCTAGCTCCAGCTTACAGGAGACCACTATAGTCTTAGAAGCTACATCTCATCTAGACCACAGCCTGGTTCTTCAAGGGCTCCTCTTACAATTTCCCATGGCAGAGTCTCTTGAGACTAAGGAATCCCAAGACTTGGACCCCAGACCCCAGCTCTAGATGAGCCTAAGATACATGGCAGCTTGTGGTCAGCTAGGCCATACCCCAAGGAGGCTGCTAACTTAAGAAGGGAATGGGGACAAGGGGCCAGACTGAGCCTGGAAAACGTGGGCCCTGCAATGTGCAGCCTCTCCTGGCAAAGGTCAAAAGTTAAAAATCAAAAAGGAACGCTTAGAAACCAATGGATTCTCAGCACTCGTTAAATAACCCTTTCCTTGTTTCAAGAGCTACTGCCATTGTCATAAACTAGACAATAACGAGTCCCAAGAAAGATGCATTAAGTAATGACAGTGGGGGATTTATTAAGCTACCCCTCCCCTGAGAGCCGCACGCCCTGTTGAGAGAGCATCCTAGCAAGGCTTCTCAGGCTCACCTAGCCCCCCCCCNCTTTGCTGCTCCTATTGCACACATGGGATCCAGAATCCTTTCCCAGTGGTGAGAGAAAAGACATTGCGGCACGGCATCATCATTGCCAAGACACACACTCAACTGTGCAAGCAAATTAAAAAAATATGAAAAGAAATATATCATAGTGTTTTTAAGCAAGCACAAAGCTTTGTATTGGACCACGTTCATAACTATCCTTACTGCTTGTAATTTGTGGACTGTGGGTTGGACCTGGCTTGTTCTAGGCAGAAGTACCAAGAAGGCCAAGGTATCCTCTTGAGCTACAAGCCCTGTGACGTCTGTGGGGACCCCTCTTCCTCTACCAAGGAACAGTGTAAGAGGGCGCTGTGGTCTCAGGAACCAGCTCTCTGTCACCTTGGTCTCTCTGCCTCTCCCATCATCTTTGGCCCCTTCTACCTGCCCCCACCACTCTTCCATTGCTTCCTTTTAGGAGGTGGGAGAAAAGGATTTGTATAAGGCCCTTTGTCACTTCCTGAGTTCCCCATTGGGGCTCCTCCATGCAGATCCACCCAGGCTTCTCTGAAGGAGAGCCCTGGCTCCAGCTGTGGAAACAGCCGTAAGTGGGCCTGGGTCTGTGCCTACTGGGTGGGGTGTGTGTGAGGCCCTGTGGGAACCCCTAGAGCAGGGGCCAGGTTATACACTGTAGCCTTTCAGGGACAGCCCTAGTGGGGAAGGCAGAGGGTTTTGCTTGGATTTCTGGGCTGGCCACGTGGCCATATGTTCAACACTCCAAGAAGCTGTTCCTGGAGCCAGACTGAGAGGGAGTTAGGGCTGCAAACAGGATCTGAATGCCCCCCTGCTCTGGAGAGGCCCCTCCATGTAAACAGTATGAATTTCTGGGAAACATACAGAAGGCCAGACTGTCAGGAAAGGACGTGGCCCACATTCCTGAAGCTCCCACCCAGGCAAGGGTGCCAGCTCTTCATGGGCATCCCAGCCCCCAATTCAGCTCTCCCCGTCAGCTAAATGACAATTTCCCACTTGTTGATTCATCCTGCCAGAGAAGCTGGGGGCTCTCACCCACCCCCAGAAGCTAGGCTGCACCAGCTGTCTACTTAAGATCTAGGCAGAGGCACCTAGAGCACAGCCCACGCACAGTAGGGACACAGTCAGCTCTCCTTCTGGCTCTGAGCATATGAGGAGAGTCACTTTCCCCGAAGCTTGTCATTTTGTCCCTGGCACCTATAGTGGTGCCAGCCTCATTGCCTTCTACATTTAGTACGTGCTCCTATGTTCTTTGAACAGAGGGAATGAACCTATGTATGTGGCTCCCTGGCTTTCCTAGTAAAGTCTACAAGATTCAGGGTAACTATCTGAAAACTTTTGATGAATCTCAGAAGCAACCAGGCCTGAGTGTGGCCAGCCTGACTTCCTGGGCCATGTGCCACCTACCCTGTGATTAGGTCTGAGAGCCCCTCAGCCCCCAGCGAGGGACAAAGTCCCCTTTCAAATAGGTAGTAGGGGAGGTTTTTAAAATCTAGTCTGTCTTATTCTGTGTCCACAGGGAATCTGTGGCATGGGTGTTAACTTTCATATTTTTGTAGACACAGGAGAAGTGACTGGATGCCCCTCAGCGGCCACCCCCATTTTCCCAACCACCCCAGGCTGTCTGCTCCATGAGGTTCACAAAGCCAAGGACAACCTATTGGGAATTGGTGGGAGCAAGGACAGCCTTTGGAAAGAGGCTCTGTTTGCTTTTCTTTATCATCAAATGCACAAGGGCAGCCCCATTTACCTACAGGCAGTCGTCTTTCAGCTCATCCTTTGCGCAGACACCTGAAGGGTGGGTTGAACATTGGAGCCCAGGGCTCCAAGGGCGCCGCGTTTGCGCGGCATAAGCCCGTGCAACTTGTTAGATGAGGGAAGAGCACAGAGCACCATGGTGACCTTTGGTCTTAGCTAGCAACCCGGGGTGTCAAGATTACCCTAAAGGAAAGAAAATGAAATTTGGGGATTGGCTGCAAAATAACCTCCAGAGAGCTGTGAAGTGAGCATTCAATGAGGGTCTAGCCTGGAAGCTAAGTGGGCTAGCTTCAAATCTTTGCCACTGCCCTGATCCCAGGATTCTTAGGGCTGCCAAAAGAACAAGAGATTGTCTATAACTGCGAGACCCAGAGTCAATGTGTCACGTGGAGAATTTGGTAATGATTTCAGGTTCTGTACATGTGGGGGAACAAGGTGGTGTTGCCAGGTGTGCCCTCCCTGGGGACAGCTCGAGCTGTCTGCTTAGACGTTCTGAGGGATTTTCATACTTTGCCCTAATAGACGTTGTGTATAACTCCGGGGAATGGGTGTTGTGACTGTCCTCAGTTTACAGAAGGGGAAACTGAGGTATGGAGAGGTGGGAAGGGACACATTCAAAGCTGGGCTACTGGCGCATATGCCTCCACAGCTGACCATGTCATGAGGCTGAGGTAGAGTCAGGTGAGGAGTTTGAGACCAGCTGCTACGTAGAGGCTGGATATGTGTTTATAGGCATGTCTGCATGGATCAATTAAAATGTATACTGATAAAATAAACAAGAGCAGCAATAGCAAGTTTTCTTCTTCAGCAACCGGTCCACAGCCATTGAGATAGTGTGTGTTCTTAGCTCTGTGACATGCTCTTAAGACCCCAGGGACCAAACCTTGGGCAAAGATGACTGCTCTTCCAGTGTTCAGGACTGTGGTCAGGGTTGACTCTTTGCTTATCATCCCTCAAATCAGGGTATGTGACCTTCCCTTCCCAACCCAGCAGCTTGTCGGCTCCCAAAGGGTCACCTCTCTTCACACCCTGTACTGTCCTTGTTTCTTACTTCCTTTGGGTGCCCTGGGAGTCTCATCTGTCTCCTGGACTCTTCTTCAGGGAGCTGGTGACTGCTGCCTAGCTTGAGAGGCCAGATCAGCAGGCATGAAGCAGGCAGGTTGCCTGGGGGTTCTGGAATGATCTAGACTGTTTAGAAGGCAAATTTTACATGAACCCTCATGTTATCAAGACAACCTCATGGTAATCCAGTACCAGTGTCTTCTGCTGTCTCTTGGATGGGGTGCAGTACTTCAACTGTCATTAATCTTTTTGTTTAAAGAAAAAAAAAGCAAACTTTCCAGTCCTGTTCTACCTACACTTTCTCTTGGGGGTGGGGGTAGGGGTGCTACCCCGGCTTGGCTGCCCTCTGTCAACAGAGTGAGAGCCACCCCCTCCCTAGCTGCAGGCAGTTGAATGAAGCAGTTCTTTGCTCCACTGAAGGAAATATTTCCATGGAGCTGAGCCAAAAAATCCCCTTGCCTGAATCCGGGGCTGGCCCCTGCCCAAAGCCAGGGGGGATGGGTGGGGGTGGAGCTGGCGATGTGGCCCTCTCTTCCATGTGTCAAGATGTGAATTCTAAACTCCACCCCACAGCAATGGCCTGCTTGGCTTCTAGTCCTGGGTTTTCTAGGTGCCTCCAGAAGAAAGGAAACTTTAGAGCCCTTCTCTAGCCCCTAGCCACTAAGAAAGCCTTTCCCAAAGAGATTCCGTATAGAAGTGGGGTACAGCTGTGTGCTTTCTGGATACCGTACGTCCACTGCCCATGAGGAGTGCTTCTCACAGAAAGGGCCCTAGACCATGCAGCAGTGAACCCTGGGGCCTTAGATTTTAACTTATTTATTAGAAAGAGATTTTGTAGACTATGTTGCTTTTTATGAAAGACGTTAAAAATTTCCTGTCTTCTCGAACTGCTGCATGCATTTATGTATGATTATGTGTGTTGTACATGTGCATAAATCTGTGCGCCCATGTGTGTGTATGCATGTGGAGGCTAGAAGCTGATATTCTGTGCCGTTATAATTCCCTACCTTTTTTCTGGAGACAGGGTCTCTTACTGAGCCCAGAGCTCACCTATCTGTCTGGTCTGGCTAGCCAACAAGTACCAGGGATCCTCCATAAAACGCAGACACGGGCATTAGCTTTATTGCCTGGGTTTCTACATGGGCACTAGGGAGCTAAACTCGGGGTCCTACGCTTGGCTCAACACTTGACCGCGAGTGCTTTACCCCCTTAGCTATCTCCTCCTCCTCAGCCCCCAATTGCTACTTTTCCCTTTTTTCTCTCTAACTTTCTTTGTAGATTTGTTTTCATTTTATGTATGTGAGTGCTTGCCTGCATGTAGGTACTGCATTTCATGGGTGCCTGATGTCTGCAGAGGCAAAAAGTAGATGTAAGACGGCGTGAAACTGGAGTGACAGGTTGTGGTGAGTCACCATGTAGGTTAAGAGACCCAAACCAAGATCTTCTGCTAGAGAAGGTGCTTTAGAGCCATCTCTCAAGTTTCCTCCTCCTCTTTGTCTAAATGCACATTATAAAAGTAACACATCGTAGTTGAAAAATCATAAGAAGAAAAAATACACCCTAAATCCATTTACCCAGAGAAAGAAAGGAAGTTAGAAAACAACACACTACCCAAATGGTGAGGAGACCAACTTTCTCTCCAGGGCCCCACTTAGGAAAAGGAGTTCTGAAGAGCAAAGCCCCCCTGTCTCCCACATTGTGTACCCAGTCAGATAAAGCAAGGGAGTTATTCTCCCTGGTAAACCATTACCCCTGGGTTACTGCTGGCCTTGACCATGGCTCAAGCTGATATAGCTCAAACAGGACGTGTACACAGGCCTGCCATGAGGCACGGCAGTCTGTCAGTAAATGAACTTTACTCTTGGCCTTCTGTAGAGAGCAAGGGACTGATTTTTCTTTCTGCGGCGACACAATCTAGTCAATTCCTCTTTGCAAGGAGTAAGGCTGCACCATGGATCTAGACTTCAGGGGAAGCAGGGTATTTCTGAAGCTGGAGATTTGGGTCTGGTGTGCTTTCTAGAAAAGAGTTCCAGATTTCTGAAAGACAGGGCTTCTGCTGATTAGTATTTTCTGAGTCCTTTACTTTCTGGCACAATAGGAGAAATACATGTCCCCCACCTCCCGAAGAGACCCAACCCTTGCAAAGACCCCCCCCCAGTGCCCTGTAGCTTGTCAGGCTTTAGCTGAGGTCTATCTATATGTGATAGGAGGACGTTCAGAAGCATGTGACCCAGAGATGTTTGGATATCTAGAGGACATTTAAGGGAGACCTGGAAGGGCTATTCTGAGCAGGCGGCACTTATATGCTGTTTTATAGTAGCCCTCACGGTTAGACAAGAACACATTATTAGCCTAGGCTTGGCAGAGGGAAAATGAGACCTTGTGCTCAATTCCTAACTGAATCTGAGGACATCAGTATACTTGATCACAAATATGTACGTGTGGATAGGAGACTGCTCACATAGCTTTATTTTATTGTTTTTAGACAAGGTCTTAACTATGGCTTGGCTGGCCTTGAACTCTCAGATTTATCTGTCTCTGCTGGGATTAAAGATGCAAGCTCCCAGGCTGTCTCACACAGCTTTTGAGAGTTCCCAAATATTACATTTCTAAAAAAAAGTTATTTATTTATTGTGTATTGATGTTTTACCTTCATGTATGTCTGTGTGAGGGTGTTCAATTCCATGGAACTGTTATGACAGTTATGAGACAGTTATGAGCTGCCATATGGGTGCTGGGAAATGAACCCTTTTTCCTCTGGAAGAGCAGCCAGTGCTCTTACCCTCTGAGCCATTTCTCCAGCCTCCAAAATATGAATTTTAAACAAACAAACAAACAAAACCAGCTTGAAATTCCAAAAGCCAAGGTGAAAGAATTGCTGTAAGTTTGAGGCTAGCCTGCAAGATAATGAGCCTGAGGTCAGCCTGGGGTACTTTGTCTTAAGAAAAGCATTTTAAGAAGAAGAAAAAAATATCTACAGGGAAGCAGAGGAGGAGGGACAGGCAGGGGCTAGGTTAGCCTCCTGTCTGAATGCTGGCTCTCCTCCAGCCTGCAGGAGAGCCACGTTGGAGCACGCTCAGGGCGAGCGAAAGTGCTCTTTCTCAACAGTGGATCCAGTCCCCTGCTTTCCTCTGGAGATACCAATCTGAGCCCCCACAGATCCTTTTTGAGCAGGGGAACATGCTAGCATTGCCCAGACGGCGAAACAGTTCCCATCCAAACATTACCATAGGTTTGGCTTCTCCCAGAATTCTCCCATTGCTTTGGACCAATAAATATTTAAAAAGTTAGGTTCTGAGCTCCAGAAAAGCCAACAAAAACATTTAAACATATGGATTTTTTTTGAAATTGTGGTTAAACCATGCTCAGTAGAGATTCGTTTACAGCAGCCTCCCCCCACCCATCTTTGGTTTTTCTTTCTTTCTTTTAGGAAGCCAGAAGGATAAACATGTTGCCATGGAGTTCTGTTTAAAATAAAATACAATGGAAAGAAAAGCCATGTGATGTAGTAACCACATGGACTGCAGGACACACCTGATACTAATTACTGTCATGAAGAATGTTCTGGAAGACATTTGACTCGCCTGATGTATACATTCAAATCAAGCAAAACAGGACTGGAAGGCTCCTTAGGGACCCTCCTGTCCAACTCTTTCCTTTTTCCAGATGAGGAAATAGGGGCCCAGAGAGGGGAAGGGCCTGGACCTTGGCCTCCCAGCCGGGAGGGAGCAGAGCTGAGATTCCAACCACTCTGCTTCCAGGGTCTGTTACCTTGGCCTGTCAGGAAAGGCTTTGAAGCGGAGGGATGGGGTTTGCTGCCAGGAACAGGCTTAGGAGCGAGGGGCCCAGGAAAAAATGCAGAGGCTGACTTTGCCGCGGAGGCCCTCCTTCTCTCAAGGGCACAGGCCTGAAGGACAGAATGGCCGTTGCTTGTCGAGAGTCCTGCTCGTGCTTACCAGGGGCTCTTACCAAACACCAATTCATGTTCTTTGGGGGTTGCAAGGCTGACAGCCTCCAGGGACCCCCAGTACATGGCTGCTGATGCTCTCTAGCGGCCGTTGTGATCCCACGCGTGGGCCACGAACATGAGCCCCATGACAATGCGCACCCCTTGCCTCTGCCCCTAGAGGCTAGCAACTGGGCCTTCTGGTGTCTGATTGGCCACAGGGGCTTGACGACAGGGTCTTCTTGCCGATGATTGGCCTTAGCCAGCTCTGGCTGTTTCCTAGCTATTAATACTGTGGGCTAATAAATGTCTCCTGTTGACTGGGGTGCTGGGAGCCATGTTTTTTGAAGCTTCCGTGACGTCTGTGGATGTTGAAGGCCTTTCTGGCTTGTCAGGGGCCCTCTTTTGGAGGGCTGTCTGCATGTTCAACAGGCTGAAAATGGGGTGTTTTTTCCCTCCCAGTATCTGATACATTCAGACAGCTCTTTATGATGCTTCCAAAGCCCTAAACCTTCATCCCCCCTCCCAATAATGCCTCCAGCTCCTACATTAACAGTCTCCCCCACCCCCGGAAAGGCCTGAGTCATCCGGAGCGGATGGTCGGTAACCTGGGGCTCAGCGGTGGCCCTTCTCCGTGCCTCTCAGCCCCGGACCTGAGTTACGGTGGTGTCCTAGGAGATTGCTGGCCATAAGGGGCTTACGCAGAAGCAGCTGCAGAGCCCCAAATAAGGGCAGGGGGCTCTTCCAACCTCGAGTCCTCCAAGAAGCCTCTGATTTTCCTTTTAGGGTCTTTCATTCTCGCTCCGTTTCTGTCATCAGACATTTCTTCCTTGGCCTCCCAGTTGCCACCCACCTGTCACCCTAAGATAGATCCTTCGTCCCTTTCAACAGCATTTTGACCTTTTCGAGAGGACATTTGATTGACGGGCTGCCCACTTTGCCACTTAGGGCAGGGCAGAGCAGCCGGAGGTACCACCTGTTAAGGATTAGCTCTCCTGTGCCAAGTCCCAGAGAGTACGCAGCCAGGCAGCTATGCGCCCTAGCAACATGTGTCACCGTCTGTCTGCTCGGGCTGCGGAAGGGGGGGGCACCTTTCAAAGTGTGGGGAATCAGCCCAAATAGGGGGTCTACTCTAAGCACTACCACATAGGACCCCCCATTTTCACTCACGAAATACTTTTCTTTGGGGGGCACAATTTGCGTCCATATTCCTAGTACGCTCCGGGTTGCAGGGCACCCCCTTAATGGGCAGAAATGGACCCTTGGAAGAGGAAGGGATGTCGTAAGCTTTTTAGTGCACAGGTTGCTAGCGGATGAGTCCGGGACTAAAAATCGAGGTCCTTTGATTCTAAGATGCCAAGTCTCCCGTATCAAGGTAGTCCATTAAAAACCGGGTGTGCTAGGTGACGGCGACAGCCTCGGATTGACATTTGGGAATCAGTTATTTTATTTGGGCTTTTTATTTTCCGGAACAATAATAATGATAATAATAAAACACTGCGTTCTCTTTTCCTAAGCCCGGAGCCTCTGATTGACGTTCCGAAAAACCCAGGCAAATGAGCTGTCAGTCCCCGGTACCCCACCTTTATTCTTGGCTTTTTGAGTAAAACCATAATTTGGGGTGATTTCCCCCCATTTTGTGTCTACAAATCGCCCTTCCATCCATGATCAGGGCTCATGTAGGGAAAAAGCATCTGCGACCACAGGGTGTTGGTCATGGCGGCCAGGGGCACTGCGGCAGATTTTTTTTCCTCCGTTCTTTGCTGCAGTCTGGGTGCGGCTACAGCAATTTGTCATAGAATCTGGGGGGCTCATTTTTCCAGCCAATCACTTTTGGAGAAATGAGCGCATTGCAGCAGAATGCGCTGACGTCAAAGACCACCCCTTCTGCGCCTTTATATAAACCCCACCCAGGCAGCCCCTAGCGCAGACGGCGAAGAACTGGGATAGAGCTCGCCTTGGCTCTGCTGGCCTTGGCTGCAGCTCTCCCAGAGAGCGGGGCACCCACACGAGACTCCCATACCTGGTGAGTGGTTGGCCATCCTTTACCCGGAAGGATGTGCAAAATGAAGACGACATTCCCTTCTGGCCCAGGCTCTGTCCTCCTGGACATGCCGAAAGGCCGATGCTGGGACCTTCTCCCGAAGGCAGCCCCTTACTAAGCCTGGTCCCCAGCATCCGACACGAAATTCTGTCAAGAATGGGATTCTAAGGCACATTTTCCTGGGGGGGGGCAGCAGGTTTCCTTTCTCACTTAGTCTTGGAGGGTGGGCTATGTAGCAGAGACCCCGATTAAGAATAACAGCAATAATCAGAGATTTCCCCCCTTAAATTCCGCGTATTGCAGTTTCTGGGGTCTAAAAACCTGATTTTGGGGGTTCAAAGCCACCTTTAGAATTGCGTTAATGGTGGGAGACATGGCGGCGATGCGTTCTGCAAACCCCACGAATTAGGGAGGGAAGGTACCTGCAGAGAAGGGTCTTGAGCCATCTTTTTCTCATAGTCTTCAGCCAGGTTCTTGGTGAATCGTGGGCGTGAGGTTCACCAGCGATTCCAAACCCAGGTTTAGTGTAGATCTGATTTCAGGTAAAATACAGAGAAAAAAAGATGCAACCGTTATTATTTGCTTCTCCCTGATGGAGCCCCTTTAACGGTGGGAGCGATGGTGTTAAAGGCAATCTTCCTGGAGACCCCCAGATACGGGAGGCAGCAGTTGATGCTAAGGTCAAGGAATCGGGGGTGCGCAGGTAGAATAGAAGCAGGAGGTGGGCTGGGGTAGAAAAAACCCATATCCTTGCGCCTGAGAAGAAGGAAGACAGACATGTAGAAAAGGGGGTGTGTGGTGTGAGTGTGTGGGGGGTGATCTGCGTGCTGGGAATTTGGGGGCAGGGTTCTTTTTAGTATTGCGCATGATAGTCGCTGCAAGATTCTGACATGTTGAAGGCTTTTGACTTTTGATAAATCACCTTTTGCCGTTTCCTTTGTCCCCATCAAGGACCCCCAGGCCGCCCTCTCCCCATCTTGGGCTGGCTGGCTGGAGGTGGGGGGGCGCCAGAGGGTTGCTACGTGGCAGGCTTCTAGAAGGTTCTTTTGACAGCCACAAGAGGGCGCTGGTGGCACTGCGGAATTTTGGGGGGCGGAGTGGGGAGGGGAGAGAAGAGGAGGGGAGGTGGCCTTTGTTCTTCTGCAGGAGGGGGTCGGGGGCGAGACCGGCTGCAGGACTGAGGGTTCATTTACCTAAACGGACATGTTAGGAGGGAGATTGATGGGTTCACAGAGGCGCGCCTGTAGAACTTGCACAGGCCAGAGATGGCGTTATCTGCAGTGGTTGTGTGATTTAGGGTGTCATTGACGCACATTAATTTATTTTCATTAATTTTTGTTTTCTGGGGTCTTAGAAAGGTATGGCTTTTTGAAGAGGAAGGATTGCAAAAAATGTTAATTAGGCATCATCCCTAGGGGTCTTGAGACTTGGCTTAGTAAATGGGGACAAGATTTTGGGGAGAAGGGTGTTGGAGGCATATACGTCATATAGCTGAAGACCTCAAAAATGAGTGTGTATTGAGAACTGGGTCTTTAGATTTTAATTATGCTTAATTAAATGGTGGGAAGCAGTTTTCTGTTTTCACTTATCAGTTGTAGAATTGTGGTCTGGGAGAACCTCTTACTGCAGGGTCTTTGCCCTGGCTGTGGTACAAAGTAGCTCCTAGGTGCGTGTGTAGGTGCTGCGTCATGTCTGTAAATTGGCTCTGGCTTGTGGTAGCTTGGAGAGGCGATGGGGGTGCAGAACGACCCTAAAAGATGGGCTGGTGTGGGCTATGCCCCCCCTTCAAGCCTGAAACCTGTTGGGCAGCCCCCCCTCCTCCTACGTCAGCCTAGCTCTAGCAGCTGCGCTGTGGCGCCAGTGGGGGCGCCGCAGGTGGTTGCGCTATTGGACTCTTGGTGCGGGCCGCGCGCCCCCTAGTGGTCTCTATGTGCAAATGGTTCTTGGTAGGCTAGCCTGGCGCTAGAGTTGCGCATGCGCATTCAGCTAACGCTTGTGACCTGTCAATCAACTTATCTGTACCCCTCCCATTGCTGTCCTCCCCTCCCATTTCTCCACCTCCTCATCCCTCCCACTTCTCCTTTCCCTCCTCCCCCTCCTTTTCATGGCTCCCTCCTTCCCCTCCCATTTCTCCCCCTCCCATTTCATCTCTTCCTCTTTCCCCTCCCATTTCCTCCCTCTCTTCCCCCTCCCATTTCTCTCCCTCCTCCCTCACCTTCCATGTCTCCTCCCTCCCTCCTCCCCCTCCCGTACCCACTTTCCTCATTCCTCTTACCCCTCCCTTATTTCTCTCTCCCTCCCATCCCTGCTCCTCCTCCCTGCTCCCTTCATACCCCTCCCTCTTTCCTCCTAAGCCTTCCCCTCCCTTCCCTTTCCCTTCACTTTCCCCCTCCCTCTTCTATGCTGTTCTTGTTCTGGCCAGTAGAGGTCCTCAATATGGTTTCTAACGGCCCCCTCCCATGCCATAGGTTCCCTCTTCAGGGATGACATCATTGGCTCACCCAAGTCTTCAAGGACCGCCTTCTTTGGATGCCAAGCTGTCATTCAAGTACCTGTGGCAATACCTGATGAACATCTCTATCTCCTGGTACCACAGCTACTCGCTCAAGTTGCTTGAATATTATATGGACAGCGGACTCCCCTAGCCCATTTCCCCTTTTTCACCCCCAGACCCATTAGTCATTGAAGACAATTTTAAATGTTAAATAATTAGCTGTAATTATAATTAATTGGCTTAAATTATAATTAACACCTATACCTGCGCATTTAGTGAATTCTCTAACCTTTGGTTATTTGTAGAGGTAAGGAGCATGGATTCCTGGAACCCACCAGCATAACAGAGCAGCCCCCTGTGGACCCCTAGAACCAGGACATCGAGGGACAAGGGACAAAGAGGATCATCAGTCATCTAGCCTCCCTCTGGGTTCAAGCCTTGAACCAACGCCCTAGTGAGGGGGCATTGGTCATGACCTCCGACCTCTGTTCTGCTTGTGCCTTGAATCTGAGCCCTTCCCTGTGTGTCTCTGCTTGTGTTCATCTGCCAGTGAACTGGAGTGCTTCCCTCCCCAAGAGGTGTCGTCCCTTGTGACTGACCATGTTGTCCTAACAATGTCCTGAGCAGAAGGATCCCTTTGGGAACCTCTCAGGAGGGGGGACCTGGGCCAGGGGCCACCAGCGTCGTGCTGGCAACTCCGTGGGTGGGGGTGGGGTGCTTCTTGAATGAGCATGTGGCTGACCCCCAAAGGCATGCCCCCTCCACCCACCTTCTTAGAGATGTCCCTTCATTTGGGGGTAACGGGGACATTAGGAGCAACCTCCTAGGGGTGTTGTGAGAATTAAATGATGCAGAAGAGCCTGAGGCAGGGCTGGGCAGACCCCTCAGCAGTGTTTGTTGAAAGGTGTGCAGGTGGCTGTCCTCCCACCGCGAGCTCGTCTCCCTCATCTCATCTATCCTCTAGCAGCCCCTGCAGGCCCTGTGCATAGGGCTCTCCTTGCACCAGGTAGGGGCTCCAAAAGACAGCAGGCCATCAGGGAGACTTTGAGTAGGAACTAGAGTTACGTGTGTGGCCATTTCCAGAGCACTTTCTATGTAACATGCCTATGTTCCTATGTGATATGCGTGTGCAAAGTGGGGAGGCATCATGTCTAGAGAGGGGTGAATTGGCATTGACTTTTCATGATTTTAAAGAGGTAGGTGGGAAAGAGAACTGGGAGAACCCAGCTTCACTCATGGGTTGGACTGAAATTTATACCAAGGGCAGCCAAGTATTTTGCCACATTGCTGGCAAGAGATGGATGGGGTCAGAGTTGGACCTGGGTGCCACTGTGGCTACCCCTGACGGTTCCCTGCTCTGTCCTCAGCCTAAAGTTCTTCTAAGAGTCCCTCTATTTCATACCAGACACAATGGTAAAAAGTCTGAAATCCCAGTTTCCCAAGGGAGCTGCTGGGGAGCTGCTTGGGGAGCTGCTGGGGGAGGGGGTGGCCCAAGTCTGGTAGTGTGTGCTGACTTCATCTTTTAGTAATGGTATGATCTTAAACAAGTCACTTAATGTCCAAGTTTCAGTTCCTTTCACACCTAAATAGGGATTAAAAAATAAAAAAGAAAGGGGGAGGGGGGAAGAAAAGAAAAAATAAAGAAAAGGAAAAGAAAAAAGAAAAAAGAAAGAAAACCAGTCCATCTACCCAACAGGGTGCTTTTGAAGACCAAATGCCAAACGATGTAACTCACAAGAAAGTGCTTTAGAAATTGGCGTGAAATTGCAAAAATACTTACTAACCAACGAGGCTGTCCCTATTGCCCACTGTCTGGTCCTATTCTTGCTCACAATAGTGAGCACCCAGTAGGTGCTGGGTGTATTTGTACTCCAGATAAATAGATAAATTCCAGAATTAAAAAAACCCATAGAATTAATTCAACAAACATTTTCTGAGACACTGACCATGTGCCCGGCGCACCAGGCTACGGCTGAGGTACGAAGACAATGAGAATAGCCTCTTTTCGAGGCTAATTGGGACCCTCATTTTATCCGCACTTTCTTTGGTCGCCTTTTAAACCAACCAGTTTTGTCCAGACAAGACAAAAAAAAACAACTGGGTTGCTTTAGGGAAGCCCAGTTTGGAGTGGACAATAGCGTCCAGGCCTCTGAAAGGGGCTGATTGGATTACGAGGCAAATAGAGGAAGGAGGAGGACTTAGAAGGTGACAAATGCAGGGGGCAGAGACCCACTCTAATCCAGGCTATTAGGAGGGACCCTTTCCATCTTCCAGAGTGGCCAGTGGCTCTAACCATTGCCCGTTCCATCCTTAATGCTCAGCACACATGGATACAGGGGCTACCCTGGTCCTTCTCTTGCCACTGTCCATTCATTTGATGCTCACAACTCCCTGTCCTGATCCAGGGCCGGCCTGCCATCTCCCAGGGAAGCAGAGGTTGCCAAGTGGTTTTCGAATGGGGCCCCCCCATCGTTGTCTTCATGACCTCTTCCGTTTTAGCAGTGCACATGGACCTGTTTCAAGCCTGTACTTCCAGTTCAGTTTCCCTCTGGATTCCTGACTCTGCTGTCCCCACCTGGAGCCCCACTTCCTCCTGTCCTCCTTCCTCGCCACTCCAGTGTCTGTCTGTCTTTCCTTCACAGCCCGGCTTCTCGAGGCCTGTCTACACTCGCTGCTTTCCTTCCTCACCTCCAATTTCCCCTCCAACCCACTGCTTCCTGATCCGCTCTTCTCCATCGAACGGCTCTCGCGCAGGTAAAGACTTTTCTGTAGCTTGACCCTTGGCACGACTCCAGCCTGGCTGGACACAAGGACACATGCATCTCCATTCCTCCTGTTCCATGGCTTCATGGCTCCGGTTCCCTTCTATTTCCACATCACTGGCTTCATGGACACAACTATTCTCGCTTTCCCTGGGAACTCGCATTCCCAGCCCTCTCAGTTTCCCAGACCTGTCTCGTGCCACCCAGCTGGCAGTGCTGCCTAGAGCACTCTGGGGTTGGCTGATCTGGGCTCAGGTCTAAGGTCAATCACTTAATATTGGGACGACAGTGTAAGGACAGCTCTTCCAAGCTGCATTGGCTAAAATAGGGTTAATGGTCTTCACCAGGAAGGCCAGGTGAGCTTCACCAGGTAAGCCTCAGATGTCATAACTGAGGGACTGGAGGTGAAATAAATTAGATATTCCTGAGCAAATGCAATTTAAGTAACAATTGAGTTTTCTTGAAGTTAGGTTCCCACAGAGAAGACCAAAGAGGACGGGGGAGAAGGGGGCATTAAAGACAGCAAAAGCAAGGAGGGATGGTTTAGAGAGGGGGAGAAGGGGGCATTAAAGACAGCAAAGGCAAGGGGAGGGGCTTTGGAGAATGTTAAGACCTACCCAAACCTCATCTAGAAAAAGCTTTCACTCCTAGGTTAGCCTGGGCTTAGAAGAAAAAAACAGAAGGAAGCCTATAAGTTGATTACCCAGTGACAAACCCCAGGGAGCTTCCCTATCACATTGCCCCATTCAAGGGTTTTGAGTTCCTCTGAAGTTTAACCTCTGCACCTCCTGCCTCTACCCGTTGCCTCCCTGGACTCATGATTAAGTCCTCAAGGTACAAGAAGGGTCTCAGGGAATGGCTGGTCCACAGTGTAGAGCTGCCACTGCCCCCGACTGTTTTTTTTTCCTTTAAGATTTATTCTACCTTTTGCCCTTTCTCCTTAATGAACATGGGGCTAATCTTGGGCTGCAGAGTAATGAGGTAGCTACCAGTCTCCAATATTGATATCCTAAGGAGCCCTCTTTGGGTGTAAAGGAAAAAACACACAATTCCCATAATGAGCTGAGCTGGTGGCTGTGGGGTAGGGGGCTTTGGGTTCTTAAGCCACACTTGGTGTGTAGGCTTCCCTCCTCACTGGAATCTCAGTCCCAGTCCCAGGGCGAGACCCACTGAATGAGGCTGCAAGTTGAAGGTAGCTGTCAGGGAAGGAGCTACTCAAGGGCCACACTGAGCATACTCACCCCTTTCTATCCAGCCTCCTGCCAAGTTTCCACTCCCACCCCAGCAATTTTCAGACCCGTTTCAGGCCCCATGGAGGGGACTCCTTCCCTCTTTCCCTCCTTCCCTCCTTCCCTCAGTGGGTACACTGGCTAAAGGTTCTGTAGCATTGAGGGTCCAAATTAGGTTGCAGTTGAAGCTAAGGGACCAGGGTGACGACTGAGACCTCTGCAAGAACCACGCACAAGCCCCCTCTTCACAATATGGAGACATTTGGCACTGCTTCCACCGTCTCCAGGGTCCCCTGTCTCAAATATCTATCCATTAGTAAAATAATAGGTCCCTAAAGCCACTTTTGATATTCTAGGAGTCTGGGAGTATCTCAGAAAACTAGGGAATATGCTAGGGCCTTTGCCCAGTGTCTGACAGTCCTAGGTCATCGAGGTTTTGTGTAAGGAACCTCCAAACTTAACAGCCTCGAACAACTCAAATGTGACCACCCCTTAATGCTCTGGAAGAAAGGCTGCCTGTAAGGGAGGATTCGAGCTAGCCACCTGCTTGAGCATAGTGAGCTTTTTACCCCCACTCTACTTCTGGGGACCCTCAAGGTTGCTTCTGTGGATATAGAAGCCCCCCTCCCCTGCTTCCACCCCAGGCATCCAGACTGGCTTCAGAGTTGGCCCAGAGACCTAGAGTATTCTGGGGGCTTAACATCTATGGAATCAGTCAGGATATAGTAGGAAGCCAGGGAGATGAGGCCAAGGAACGGAGGGAGGCGGCAGGAAAAGCCTTGGCCCCCAATTCTTCTGAGAACTGTTTTTTTTCTGCCTTTCCTGCCCATCCCCCTCCTCCATTCTCTGTCTCAGCCTCCCTCTGTTGTCTCCCTCCCTCTCCCATTTGGATCTGGCCCTTATGGGGTGCCCCTAGGCCACCCCCTCCTCCTCTGGGTGTCCCAGCACCAACCCGGTAAATAGTGGGGCTCAGTAAGAGTATGTGGGATGTATGGCGGGACAGGTGGACGAATGGACGGGCTCAACTCTCACACCAGGGCAGCTAGGGTGCGGAGGGTGGAGGGTGGGGGCATAGGGGCTCGTGGGACTTGGGAGCAGCCGCTACCTGCCCTAGTCTCTGCCCCCTTTGAAGGGGTCTTACTCCCTACCTGTCCTAGTCTTGGCCCCCCTTGAAGAGGTCCTGTTGTTGAGCACCTGCATTCATCCACGCGTTCACTCTGTCATCCAACAGTTGATCCTAACTGAGCGTGCCCATGGTCCTGGCCCTGGGCTTGGCACCTGCCACCTAGCTTGTCCCTTGATGGCCTCTGCTTCCCAGGGAGGGCAAGCTGGGGGGTTGTCTGGGAGCCAGAGCCGTGGTCTCTGGCTCTGTAGAGGGCATTCTGAGGGCATGGGGTGGGCCTGGTTTGCCTGCCCTGCTTTCACGCAGACCTGCCCACCCCCAGGGCTTGGCCCCCCTCTCTGCCTCCCTCCCCATTCATGGCTGAGTATGGGCTACTGGCCCCTGCAGCTTAGGGCTGAGGCAAACGCACAAGGAACAGCTGTGATGTGCCACCGGTCCTGGCCACACAGGTCTCCCTCTCTCCCTCTAGAGTTTGATGGGGGTCTGAGGCTTTTGGGCCCTTTCCACAGTTTGTTCCTCCCCCTGGGACTCAGTCCAGCCTTTTTGTCCCCAGCTATCGGCTGGGGACTGTGTCCCAATGCCAGGAGCCTTCAGAGAGCATGTGCAGGCCCCGCCTCTGCCTGGCTGCCCACCTGCTCTTTACCTGCTGGCTCGCCCCTGCTTCTACAGCGCCTGGGTTCATCACCCACTTGGCATTCTGCTTGCATAGCCTTTCCCCATGTCTCCCTAACACCAACCTGTGCCTCAGTCCTACTCCACCCTCTCCCTCGGGTCTTAGCCACTCGTACCTCTGCTTTACAGGCTGGCTTCCCTTGCTAAGCCCACATCTATGGCTAACCCGGTCCACCTGCTGCCCTTAGCCTTGCCTCCAGGTCCCCAATCCCATTGTGCCCCCAACTCAGTGTTACCTCAGTTGCCAGCAGCCTCCTGGTGCCTGTTGGACAATCCCTGCCTGGTTCTTCATCTCCGGTGGGACTGATTTCCAGGGTCTGAATGATCAGGGGCTTAAACCAGGTTTATGACTCGGTCAGCTGGCCCTGGAGACCCATCATCATCGTCGTCGTTCCCTGGTGGGTGTTGCCCACATGTATCACGACTGTGTCCCTGAGAGTCCATGGCTCCACCCTCCTAGGCCCCTTGCTGACCTGGTGTTGTTTTGGGGGCTACTATCCAGGCCTGTCGCGTCTTCCTGTGCCATTTCCTGTTGTGATCAGGTTCTACGAGCCGCCCATCTCCACAGAAGAGCAGGTGAGGCCGCTGCGTGTCTTCATGCGTGTGAGTACAGGTGGCTTTTCTGTTTTTCAGATTGTTCACTTTATAGAAATTCTAATTTTTTGCCTTTCCCCAAAGCTGGCATTGCCCCACCAGCTATGCTGGCTGAAGAGCAAAGGACGGAGGACCCCGGGACGCCCAGTGCGAGGACCCCACGATGATGCCCAGCGCGAGGACCCCATGTCGTCCAGCGCAAGGACCTCAGGATGCCCAACGCGAGGACTGAGGACGCCCAGCACGAGGACCCCACGATGCCCAGCGCGAGGATCCCACGACACTCAGCAGGAGTCCCCATGCCCTCATGACATACCACCCTCCTGGATCAGGGTGAGTCTTTTACGCCAACAAACACAACATCGTTAGAATTCACTCACTTCTTCACTCAAAGAGTACATTTAATCTATGGAGGGGGCACCTTAACCAAGCTTCTCACGTTAACCTTGATGCCTGGATGTCTGGACTCTGCTTGGAGCCGAGACTGTTGCCATGAGCTAGCATGTGTGGGAGTCCATCCTGGCCGCTGTCTAGCAGGGATCAGAGACAGTAAGTGGGGGCAGGCTACCAGTTGTCTATGCTCCTGGGAATGGCCAGGGGAAGACACACAGTAGGCACACAATCAAAACAACTGATCATGTTCACCGTATGAATCCTTAAGCCTTTGGCTTTTTCCTACCAACACCTATAGCCTTTGTCCCACTCAGATATGTGGACACAGGAGGTTATCCACCTTGGGTGGGAGACATCTCTGGCCCTCCCCCAGCCATGGTAATGCTGTTTCCCGGAAGAATTGCTACCTTGTGCACAAGGGGCTTTGACAATGTCCTCTAATGAAATGGTGGTTTTAAAGAGATTTTCTTTCTTTTCCTCACCCCCAATACTGCAGAGAAACAAATGTTTTTGTTTCTTTAAACAAAATCAGTAATGGTGGAGAAGATTCAGAAGGCTTCATCATTTGTTTTTTTTCTTTTTGGCTCTCTTATTCAAGACAATAGTAGAATGTTGAAGGCTTGTATGGCGGGGAGGGTAGGACCATACTTTACACAAAGGGCTGTGGGTTCAGGTGAATAGTGGCTCAGAGAGGATTGTCCTGCTTTGTCTCACTTGGGGCAGCGGGAGACATGGGGAGCATCAGCTGGGTCCAGGTCTGACCTTGACCTGTTGCTATCTTCTTGATGCCTTGAACAAACACCTTGTCTCTGCCTCAAGACTGCTCCCCAAATATCAGCCTGCTTGTGAGCCTTGCCTTCTCTGCTTTTGAATGCAGTTCCCATGATATTCTCTCATTAAACGAGATTCACAGCTGGCTTCTTTACACTTCTGCCTTTCTCCCCCTGAAGTGGAAACAGGATGGGATCTTATTATTAAATAAAAGCTGGCAGTTTGCGAGGGGACCCAGCACCCATGCCTGGCCTTTGCCTGACTGTCTTCCCTCTCGGGAGAGCCCAGCAGGCTGTAGAGATGAGGGAGTGTGTGCCTAGGGCACCAGGAAGGCTCTGTCTTGTGACATTTACTCCATAGCTGGCATTTACTGAGCGACCTGCAAACATGGTGACGTGGCTAGCGAGGAGGGCTGGAAGGCAAGCTTTGCTCAGGGCAGGATGCTGGCTCCCAGGGGCATCAAATCCTCAGCTTAGACAAAGCCAATGGGTAGCTAGTCTGAGCTGAGCCAAGGGCTTGAGGCTCTGGGCTTGTTCATTAGGGACAGCCCAGAACTTCTAAGGTAGACGGAGCCAAGGGGTTAGGCTAGGTTAAGGTGACACCAAACAGACCCAACCATGAGACCACCATGCCCACTTATCCCAGAAGACTCCCAGATTCTGCAACCAGCCTTACCTACCCTCCCAGAAGTCTGGAATAAGTTATTTTATCAAGACTAGGTTTTATATGAAGGTACATTGTGATTGCCTGATATTTCAGACTGTGGAAACAAAGTCTCAGGCAGCTACAGCTTTTAGGGATTTTGTGTGTCATTAGGTTAAAAAAAAAGTAAAAGCATATACCAGGTTCTCAATTAATATAATCCACCAGCCTCCCAGAATAGACTCTTAGGAAGTGCTGAGATGTTGGTACTTTGAGAATCAAAAGAAAAGGTGTTTATCAGGAAAAGTCTTTTTTTGATGCTTTGGGCAATTCCTGAGCAGCAAGGGGTGGAAATGAGGCCCTAGTTGCCAAGAGAGTGGACCTTGTCATTTGGTGGAAAGATGGGAGGTGGTCTCTGGTTAGTCGTCATGGTAATAGGCAGTTAGCTCCCTGGAGCCCTCACTTAGTACTCCACATGGACAGAATGTGGGGAAAGATGCTCGTTTCTTATGGGAGTGCCTCTCCATCTACCCCTGGGGTGGGCAGGAAAGGGATGCTGGAGTTGTGCTGATTACTTGTGGAGGGACTGCCCTTGCCTCTGCATTCCCACCTGCAAGCTGCTCTTGGAGCTGTAGTTTTCAGGGCTCCTGATACGTGCGGTTCAAAGCCCAAATGCATTCGCAAGTACATTTCTCTAGATGATGTCAAAACCTGGCAAGACTTAAGGGCAACAGGACACATATGTTTCTTATTCACTCATTTACATGAAGTAGCTTAAATGAGTTCTTTTTTATGAGCAGTCTGACTTCTTAGAAAGAATGAAGAAACAACAATAACAACAGCAAACCAAGCCAATCTACCCATCTTTTAATGAGCTGGCTAGTGAAGAGGAAGACGGTGTCACACAAAGGGAGTGCGGAGGGAGACAAATTAAGGTCCTTAAGGGTAAAGGGCAGTAGACAGTGAAGGACAATGAAGGAGCCAAGCTGGAAAAGCTGGGGGTGGGGGCGGCTCTCCTGGGAGCGGTTTCTTCTCAAGAGACTGGAATTTCACAGGCTGTGAATTAAGTTTCAAGAGCCAACCCCTCCTCTTCTGCTTTGAGCCCCATCCCTCTCAGACCAAAGAAGAAGGAAGTAGGGCTTGGGCCTCCATCCCTGGTTAGAGAAGTTGGAAAATTCTAGGAGAACCGGGTCTTTCCGAGTGGGACCACTTCAAGCACAGGATCTCTGAAAGGGAGAGAGATACTGGGTGGGTGTTGCTTGAGTAAACCCTGGCCGCTCACAGACACCTCAGGCTCTCTAGGCTTCTGAGGAAAGCGGGCGTTGTGTTGCAGGACATGGTTGCCACTGTGACAGAAACATCAGTCAGGTGGGAGGGAGTTAGGGATACCTTGTGGGAGGGCTATGAGGAGCCTCTGATGGTGTTTCCTCCTGGGTACCTAGAAACACAGCAACAGGGCTACAGAGTAGAAAAGCATTAGAGGTGGGGTCCTGGGTTTCCATCTTTGATGTGGAATGTCTAGTGTTTTCTGGGATCCTTTGGCCCTGAGTCCAGTGTTTAGGGCCTGCCTCGGAAGTCTGGTCACTTAGCCAAGCTTTTCAGGGGCATTGTCCAGATTTGTTTTCTCAGCTCCCTTCATCCCTAAATCCAGTGTGTTTGTGTGTGTGTGTAGGGCAGGTGTCAGGTGATGGAGGCCAGTACCCCCCCCACAACTCAAGCAGGATGTGTGTGGGAGAGGAATTAATTAAGGCAAGAACAGGGGTGGAGGGTCCAGTTCTTGACTTTCTTAATTGCTCTCTAGTTTCTTTGGGCTTAAGAGAAAATTGCAGCCGGTGAGGTCTTCCCTCCTCTAGCCTGGGAGTGGGGCCGGAGCCTGGCTCCCCACCACCTTGAGTTGGCCTTCTCTTTTCTCAGTGAATAGGGCCTTTGGCTAGGGCTTAAGGAGGAGACTCTTAGCCTGGGAGCTCCCAGGCCACTGCAGCTGGAAACAAAAGCTCAGGCAGAAAGGAATGTGGGGGAGCCCTGTCGAGCACAGCCACCTGGGGATAATTGGGAGAGCTAGCTCCAATGAGTTTCCCAGGTCCTGTGAATGCCTCCTGTCAATGGAAGGTGCCCTTTTTTCAGATGAAAAGAAGAAAACCTCAATTACCTACCCGACATGAAGTGTGTGTGTGTTCCCCAGGAGCCTGTGTGACCCCCTCTGTCTCTGTCTCTTTCTGTCTCTCTGTCTCTGTCTCTGTCTCTCTCTCTCTGTGCGTGTGTGTGTGTGTGTGTGTGTGTGTGTGTGTGCTTTGGACCAAAGAGCAGACCCCTGCAGCAGAGCCAGCCACCCACTCTCTGACCTTGGGGACCCTTGAGCTTGCCCATCCCAGGGCTAGGTTTGTATAAGTTTCTCGGGATAGAAGGATAAGATAAGTACAGGCAAGAATTTGATCATACTGGGCCCAGTGCCCAAAAGATGCTTTAGAGACAGAATGGGGCCAAGGGATAGAACTCCAGAATGGAAAGTTGGGGAAAGAGGACAGTGGAAGGGCCAAAGACTGAGTACATGTCTTCTCTGTCCCCCAGGGACCACAGCTGTGTGGCTTTTTTGTCTTCCAGCATGGTCTCTGGGTTGTCCTGTACGTGCGTAGACATCCATCCCTCCAGGGTTAGGAAACTGGGGTAGGGATCTAAAATTGAGTTGGGGTTTTTTAGTGGGTGTGTGTGGTTAGGGACAAGGAGAGGAAGAAGACTGATCAACCTCCCCTGCCAGGGGGTTTGTCCCACTACTGCCCTAGATTAGCTCAAGGCAAAAGTCCTACCTAGAAGGAGTCTTGGTTCTCAGTCATGGCTAGTATCTTTGTGACGAATGGCTTCTGAACCTCAGTTTCTCTGTCTGTAAAATGAGACCAGAGCCCAAGTGTACTGTATGTAATCAGCAGGTATGTAGGCAGTAGACAGGCACAGGGCCTGTCTGACCAGAGAAGGGAATGCAGAGGGCCATGGCTGGCCACTTTGGGTCTCTCTTAGCTTCCTGGTAGACCAGCCCCTGCTCCTTAGGAATTGCCAAGATGGTCAAAGGACAGAGCTCGGAATGGATGTCTGGATCCAGCCCCTTGTCAACCCTGCCTATCCATGTGGCTGACTTCAGCCTTCAGGGTCATCGCTTCTCCATCTTTAAGATGGGGAGTGCAGGCCTGTAGTCATCTGAGGCCTTTGGAATTAAGCACCCAAGTGCTGGGTCTTTGGCACACTAGGGTCCTTGGTGGCCTCAGGTCTGTTGTCCCCTGCTTCAGAGATGAAGGGGCTAGAGATTTCAGAGGGTCTAGTCTCACTCCGCCTGGCTGCAGCCCTGGGTGCAGGACTGTTGACTGTGGGTTCCCGAGTGACCAGTGTGGTCAGAGGGTCTCAGACCTTAGCTAGTTCCTCCTGACAGCTTTTGGAGACTGGAGGCCATTTCTTGAACTGGGGGAAAGTCCCTAGGGCTGCCACACAGACTGTAGTGAAGGGCTTACTTGCTGCAGGGAATTATTCAAATGAACATGCCACAGGCCAGGCTGGGAAACCCTCCCCCGCACCCCAGCCAGAGAGCATGGCTTGTGCTTGTGTAGTGAGATTAGACCCATTGCTTCTCTGCCAGGAGGGTGTGCTCCAGTGGCGCTGTCCCACATGGTTCATTGCGCACCTTTTGCTCAAGAGGCACTTGGCATCACCCCTGTTGGCATCCTGGCCTACTCAGGGAAGAACTTCTTGCAGAAGCCACCGAGTTAGCAAATTGTGGAAAAGCGAGTGGTACCCACCCATGCTACCCTCTTGTGTCCTCATCTCTGTCTCTGTCTGTCTCTGGGCCTCAGCGTGGTAATCCACAGCTCACAGACCTCTGGCAGGCTGCACCCCTTATTACCATGATGGACTGCAGCTTTTGTTTTGTGACCTTGGTTGCTACAATACCTGCGAGCTGAAATAAGGAATCAAAAAATTGCCAGCTTCAATTAGAATGGCAGACTGTGTTCCCAAGGCTGCCTCAGCCTCTCTATCCATTAAGGGTAAACATGTACCAAATAGGTCCTAATTCTCTCTAATTGCCCACTCCTGAAGCAAAGAGGTGAAATTCCAGGAAGAGGCATATATAAACATCCTCTGTAACCCGACCAAAGAAAATTAGAGGGCTGATGAGGGCCCGGTGCAGTGAAGGGGACATGGTTTCAAAAGATGTCCCAATTACCTCTCCCATTTTCATAAATGGGCCCGTAATGTCCAGGGCCTGGGTCTCAACAAAGGTACAGGAAATGAGCTCCGCAAAGAGCTTACATTTGTCAGGGGACTTGTAAGAGGTAGTATTTTCCCAACAGGTAGGGAGCAGGGAAGGCCGATCATTTGTGTAACTGCAGACTCTATTTCTTGAAGTCAACATTTTAGTAAAAATAGTCCTTTGACGTTTTTCTCTGTTTGAAACATCAGTAAGATATTTGTACCAAAGACAAGCTAGATCAATTAGGTCCTGTGTGCCTCTGGAAGAAAGAAACTTTTCAGAAATAATAGGAAAAAACTCAAGATGCAGAGCTAGCATGTTCTAATCTTGTTAAGCTGTGGGGGCTACACTTAGTGCGCCCACCACCACTTTCTACGTGTGTCATGAGCTCAGTGCTTGCACTTAAGACGTTTTCCTTCAAATACGTGTGACAATGGCTCCTGCGGACTCTGTTAGGTCTTATTTTTCCCTTTTGCTCCAGACAGTGACTCATCTCTTCAGCTTTTCTGACATTTGTTAAGATTCCAGCCCCGCACTGCGTTATTAATACATCACGGCGGACCTGGAGCCTGGTACACGCAGCTTTTAAACCAAGGCACGACTTTGCCAGGGTTATGTGCTAGCATAGCAGCCTGGGGTCTGCATGCTGAGTTCATTAAGGACAGTCAGGCGCGCCGAGGGTCCACAGGGGCCTGGAGGAGAGGCAAGAAAAAAACCCAGATGCCCTGGGCTGCTTCTGATTACTCCACTGCCATTAAAAACAAAACAGACTGAAACAGAGGTAGCAGGGCAAAGGCCCCAGTTCATGTTCCTGCAAGGAAATAGCATCTTTGGTCTTGCTGTGTGTTCTTGGTCTGGAATCTCATTGTCACCTAGGGACCATGGTTATGATGAGTGACCACCCCAGCCATGCAGGAGGGCTCATGGGGAGAGGGGTGTTCAGTACATAGTAAGTGGTTGAATAGACAGATAATCCCAAGGTCACCCAGATCTTCTGGCTGCCTTGTAAATTTTTGTTTTTAAGTCACAGAATCAAGCAGTTATGGGGAGGTTATGTTTGGGAAGCACAAGTCAGAGAAGCAACCGGTTTGCAGGAGGCTTTGAGATACGAGGTATGTCCCTGCATACAGGGTTTGGGGTGCTTCAGCTCTGTTTGGGAATGGAGGGTAAGAGTAGGGAGCCTGTCTATGGAGGCTGAAGTAAGGATGGATAGGGTAGGGAGAGGCAGGGCTTCCTCCTGTCTATGGAGGCTGAAGTAAGGATAGGGGAGGGAGTGGCAGGGCTTCCTCCTGTCTATGGAGGCTGAAGTAAGGATAGGGTAGGGAGTGGCAGGGCTTCCTCCTGTCTATGGAGGCTGAAGTAAGGAT
>LOJH01000017.1:22281-78051 GCA_001685095.1 Ellobius talpinus | reverse complement strand
ATAGGGTAGGGAGTGGCAGGGCTTCCTCCTGTCTATGGAGGCTGAAGTAAGGATGGATAGGGTAGGGAGTGGCAGGGCTTCCTCCTGTCTATGGAGGCTGAAGTAAGGATGGATAGGGTAGGGAGTGGCAGGGCTTCCTCCTGTCTATGGAGGCTGAAGTAAGGATAGGGTAGGGAGTGGCAGGGCTTCCTCCTGTCTATGGAGGCTGAAGTAAGGATAGGGTAGGGAGTGGCAGGGCTTCCTCCTTTCTCAAGCCTTTGGGGGACTAGCGGGACAGGTACCTGGCAACCTGCACTAGGTGTTTCCCAGGTCCTGTGGCCTGTGACATCCCAGAGCTCCTGCCATGCTCATGTAGCCTCATGGTTGTTTTAACTCCCAGGAGCCTCCAGCCTCACCCACTCATCCTCTGTGGCACTTGCTTCCTTCCATGTGTCCCCAAAGGGGATTGGAAGAGTCGTTTGCCCTCCTGCTTCCATCCTGACCCCTACTTCAGCCATGCAGACCCCCTTTTGTCTATCTTACCTTTACCAGAATCCAGTAACACATTTTTAAAATTAACTTATTTAAAACAAGTTTTATTTAACAAGTCATTTTTTTCTTTAAATAGTTTTGAGTTTGTAGACAATCAAGGCCCTGATTATGGGGGTGGGATGTAGCTCCAGCATTTAAGAAGCTCTAGGGTTCAATCCCCAGCATAGCATAGAGTCATGTATGATGGCACATGTCTGTAATCTCAGCACTTAGAAAGTAGAGGCAGGAGGGTCAGAAACTCAAGGTCATTTTTTAATAGCAAATTGGAGGCTGGACTGGGCTATGTGAGAGCCTATCTTAAAAATAAAATTAAAATAAAAAATACAGAGGGAAAATATGCACAGTCATTGTTCCCGTTTCGTTAACATCTTGTGTTCACACCGCACATTCGTTACCCGCTCCGTGGTAGTACTGACACAGGAGCAGCAGACAAAGTCCTGAGGCTGTCTTATGGCCTACTTCCTATGGGCTTTGTTAGTTGTCTCCGTGTATCTCGCACTTTTATCTTGAGTCTGAGTCTAATCCTCGCCTTGTAAAAACGTGGCGTGCTGGTGTTCCACAGGGTTTGCTGCATTCCTATGGCATGGTTAGTGTGGAGGTAGCTGCCCAGTTACCACAGAGGTCACCAGGTCCCTCTATCCAGCTTGGCCCATACTGAGTCTTGCTGGCCCACTGACTTGTCCCAGGGCACTACTTGTGCCCTACCTTTAGGGTGTTTTCAGTGTTCTCGCTGCTGGGGAGGACTGGGCTACTGCACTTAGGTATCAGTTTGCGTCTCATAGATACAGTGGCCATAAAGCTTTGCTTTCCAAATAGCAGCCCAGAGCCCACCACGCAGTCTAGTACCAGGGCTCTTGGTACCTGCCCCATCTGTGCTTAGGCAACTGGTAAGAGAGTAAGCATGGAGTGAGTGGGTTGTACAGAGATGCTTGCTTCCATGGACTTCAAATTTGTAGAAGCCAAGAGAGTCCCTGCCTTAAGCTATCCTTGCATCCGGCATAGGTGTCACCATCTGCCACTCTCCTTCTCGTACTTCCTGACCTGGGTGAGGTTCTATCCTGTGACTGCAAGCTTTCTGATTCTAGCCAAAGTCTTCACCCAGAATCCTACGTGGGACCCTGGACACAGACACGGACACATGCCCCCAGGACCCTCCAACTGTAAATCGTAAGTTGCTAGATTATAGCAAGCATACTTGGGGCTGTTGGGGGGTTCTGCCCAAAATACCCTGTCAGGCAAGCTGCAGCCTGTGCAGATGGAGGTGGGGGGGTTGCCCAGTGAGCCAAGTGGAGGGCTGACCTGGTGCTTGTGTTGTAAGATGGGAGCCTCCATCCGCCTTGTGTTCTGTCTGTTTCAAAAGAATTCTATAGGCAGCTTCAAGTGTGGGACCCCAAAAGAATTTCTTTTTTTTTCACTCTTCCAAATGAATGGGCCTTTCATTGTGGCATCTCCCTCTGGCTCTTGTACTGACTAGGATGGAAGCGCCCTTGTGAGTTGGGGCCTTCAAAGGGCTGAGGAGAAAATGCAGACCGAGGGACCAGCTTCTCAAATAGGCTTCAAGCCTCCATGACCTGAGCTCACCCCCTGGAAATGTCTGGAAAACATAATGGGCAGGTTTTCTGTCTTCAAAGTTTCCATCTAAACCTCTTCAAGTTCTTTATTGTTTGGGGCTGAGACACTTGGGGATGGTAATGGGGACTTTCTTTTGTATCCATCTTGAAAGGCCAAAATATTTTTATATTGCTGTAGACAAAGCCACCTATTTACAAATGAACTCTGTTCTGTCGTTTCCCACCAGGAAGACTGTACCATGTTTGTGTCTCTATGTATTCTGGGGTCTTGAAACAGGTTTCTCATGGGGATGGCCATTCACTGGGGCCCAGAGGGGCAGAAGGAGAAGTATCTACCCTGCCAAGGGGGTTTGGGGAAGGGGGGCCCTAGTCTCGAATCTGCTGCTTGTATGTCTAGGGGTGAGCCCTGGGAGAATCTGGTGCTAAAAGAACATATGCTGTGTTTGCTCCACATTTGTGTTTGTTTCTGGGCTACGGGTTTGCATACTCCTGTGGTTAACTTGGTGGGAGGAAGTAGGAAGGGCCAAGAGGGCATGAATGCTCCGGGTTTCGTGTCTGGAGGCTGTCTCGCTGATGTGTGTTACATCACATAACACACGTTTAGATGGGTGGAGAATTAAGCATGAAAGAATAGAGAAGAAAATAGGTATAGAAATGAAGTGAGCAAGTCAGGATTGGCACACACAGCCGTCGTTCTGTCTCTTTGGTCTTAGGCAATCAATATATGAATTAATAAAATGCCAAGTCGATATGTATATAGGACCCCATACAAGCGGGTATCGGATCAGCATGGGCCTAAGACATTTTTAATTAAAGAAGGAATCTTAAATAAAAGAAAGAAGGAGATGTGGAACTGTCTAAACCAACACTGAGGTTCCAAGGCCCCTTAATATGAACAGTTGGATGATGATGGGATCCAAGAGAGAAAGAGGCAGGAAAGAAAGAAAACAAACAGAAAAGGATAAACAGCAGCAGCAAAGCAAGGGGATGTGGGACTATGCATGGAGAACCCAGCTGGGTTAGTATCAGGGTGCTGCTTAGTTAATCTCATCTGGGCACCCTGACCCCATGGGGGTAAGGGACAGCAAGGGAGGAAGCCAGGACACATAGAAAGTAGTAACAAGACAGAGGGGTAGTAAAGGAAGAAAAAGAAAAAAGAAGAAACAATCCATTAGGCAGATAGATGAGTAGCTTCATGGGAGAGTTAAGCTAGGATTCAAAATCTGAACACTTAATTCTACTAGCAGAGACTTAAATACTAAAAGGAAAGAAAGCAGGGAGGCAGGGCGGTAGATGTGAATGCATGAACGAGAGAAGGAGGCAGGGAGCTGTGTGGGTCACAGAAGGACGTTTTTAGGTGGCTCTTGTCCACCAGCTTATGTAGCTGAGAAAGACAATGCAGAGCATGGCAAGGAAAGAAATGTAAATTCTATCTCAAGAAGAAAAGGTAATAATGTGCCCCCAGATAGGTAGATGAATACAGCTAGAAGACAGAGCTCTGCTCGGGATGGGACGAAAGGCTGGGCTAGCAGACTGGTTAATTCCCATCTGTGTTTCTGCGATGGACAATGACCCACCCAGCCAAGAGACCTTTCAGGCATCAGTATGTCAGGGAGGGCTTCAATGGGGCTGTGGAGGGGAGGCCCATTAATAGCAGATTATGATGTATCCAATTAGGTGCCCCTGCCCTCTGGAAGTGTAGAAACCAGTATTGAAACAGAAAGAAACACCGAATGGACGGCTGAGTGCACGAATGAATGAATGAGAAAAAAGATTGGCATTCACTCTAAGGGGGAGGGCGCTGCAGAGCCCAAGGGTCAGCTGATCTCCTGGAGGATGAAAGGGCGACAGAGTGGAGAAAGGAACAATAAGTTGGGGAAAAATGAAAAGACGTGCAGAAGGTCATAAGTGGGACAACTATGTCTAGGAGAGAGGGCTTGTTTAACACAAGTCATCCATATTAATTCAAAATCGAGGCCCTGGGCTGGGGTGCAGCTCAGGGATGGAGCTGTTGCCTAGCATGTGCCAAGCTCTGGGTTCCATCTCAGCCCAGAAAAACAAACACAAAGAACAAAATTATGGCCCCGATGTTGTAAATGACGACGACGATGGTGATCATGATGATGGAGATGGAACAAAGAGGTAGATAAATTAGAAGATGGAGAAAAAAAGATGTTGAAAAAAAATTAGATGGACGAACACATAGGAGAAAAAGCAGTTATTAGCTAAGTATTTAAATACGATGAATACATATTATCTGTTGAATGTGTTAAATAATAGGAGTGGAGACTTACCCATAAAAAAACAAGTATTGAAAAGAAACAAATTGAGGAGTGACCATGAAAAACAGAGCGAGAAATGATGCTGCACTCAAACCGTGTAATAGCTAAGACTGTGCAAAGGAATATAGAAAAGAGACAGGACAGACAGACACAGTGAAAAGGTTGAGGGCATAAATGAATATATATGGAGACATGTGCCTGAGAGGGCCATACAGGGTTGAGAGGGAGAGAGAGGCAGCAAGAATTATGATCAATTCAAAACTGGGCTCTTGAGATAACTAAATGTCCCCTGAACCAAAGCGTCAGCACAAGGAATTAAAGAACAAAAGAGCTGCAGGCAGACCCATGTGGAGAAGGCTTGGGACCCTCAGATCATGCTTAACCTAAATCTGTGCACCTGAGGTCCATAAATAAAAGAATAAATATTGAAATAAAAGAGTGACAGAAAGAATGAATGGGTACACGAATGACTGAATTAGAAATGGAAATGGCCAGAGCAGCCAGGAAGGAGTTGCCCATGGGAATTTTGCTCATCTTATTCTGGGCACCTGAGGTCCCTTAGTAAAAAGATGCAAAGGAGAAGGGGAGAAGGGAAAATGGACAATGAGAGAAAATGAAAGAGGAGGAAATGAGAAACGAGTAAGAGAGGAAGCAATATGGGGTGCCTCATAAGAGAAAGATCCGTGAGAATTAGTGATGAGGGTCTCATTAATCCTAAAGATCGATGAGGTAATCCAGTCCCAGGTTCTTATGGGGAGAGAGAGTGGAGAGAATTTAAAAAAAAGACACAAAAAGGAGAGAAAGATAATAAAACAAGCAACATGATAAATGGGTAATTAAGAGAGGCTGTCGGAACAGAAACAGTAATGAGTTCCCATGCATAGTCCCTAAACAGATAAATACATTACACCTTTCAAAGGACGTGTGAAAAATCAAAGACCACTATGGCCCCCAAACAAGGAAGCACCTTCCGTTGTAATAAAATACATGCAGTGGAGGGCCATAAATAACAGTAAATACTTAAATGTAAAGGGTGACCAGACACAGGGAAGAAGATTGCAAACACAGATACATGAGGGAGGCAATGTTTGTTCTGCATGTGGGATTTTGAATAATACAACTATGTTCACAGGAAATTAATAGGTGAAAAAAAATCTCAAACTAAGATACAAGAAGAACAAGGAAAGGAAGAGAGACATGGGAGACAGGGTGGAGACTCGGGCTGGGCCGGGCATGCCTTATTCCCTTCTGCACACCCTGGCTGATAAAAATGAAATCATCAGGAACAGTAAAAGGGAGCAGAAAGCTGGGGGGGGGATAGGAAAGGAATAAAAACAACTTGGAAAAAAAGGAAGAGGGATTTGCAAAGAGAGGGCTTCGGAGACTGATGGTTATGGTTCATTTAAAGCTGTGCCATTGGTGTCCCCAAAGGAATCAAATCTTAACGAAGGTTTTTGTGAGTGAGGAGAAGAGGACAAAAATATAGAAGGAAAAGAAGGAGAGGGGAAAGGCAAGGAGAGGGAGGAGGTAGCGCGAGCTGGGCACTGATTGAGACTGATAATGGATAGCTATTGGCCAACCACCCACCACTTCCACACAGACTAACTGACTGGGAGCAGCTCACTGAGGAAGGCCTTGGACCACCATTGCCTGGTTGTGTGGGCCATTTCATGGTCTGTCATTTCCTCAGCCTGAGGATACATTCTTCCACAGTGCCCTATCCATAGATATGCATAGGGGGTAAGGGTTTAGGCCCAGGCCCTGCAGACGGTTGAATGTGAAACCCAGTGGGTATCTTGACCCCTCCCTGGGCGAGGATTTCTTGTGAGCCTTCTATGAGGGGGCTTTGCCAACCAAGGGGCAGGAGGAGGGCAGGGGACAGGAGGCCTTGCCTGTTGCATACCATCTTGCGCTGTGAGTCACATCCGGGGTCTGGTGCAGGGCGGTGAGGGGGACCTGGAAGGCCTGAGCTCCAAGAAGCACTAGCGTGCTTATTCTTGCAGCTCTCTGAGATGTACCCAGGGGGCGCTAGTCCATCTCAGCTCAGGGTTCTTGGCAGGTGCTTCATCCTGGTCTTTCAGACATGATCTTGGGTCCCAGCTCCTAGACATGCCACCCCTGGAGCCCGTTTCAAGGCCTGTCTTCTAGGATGTTGAAAGATATGTTCTGTAACCAGCAAAAAGCACCTTCGTTGTACCGTGTGTTGACACTGTCTTCTCGCTTGCCCCCATGGACTGCGTGGGGGAGACTTGGAGAGTCGTTTGTTCTGGTGTCCCCCTGGGACTCTCTGCTTCTGTTCATTTTTCTTTTTTTTGTTATGGACCAGATTTGCACAGTTGTGTGTTGTGTGTTTGTGTCTTTCAATTAAAACGGAGTCATAACCCCCTTTGGCTTCTCAATTCCTACTGGGGACGTGAAAAAAAAATTGGTTCTTGCCAAGTGCCCAGGCAGGAGAGGAATAGCTTGGCGGGATCCAGGGAGCATGTGCAGACCCGGGAACAGGGTTGACGGATGGGCTATGGCAAGCGGAATCTGGTAAGAGCCATGTGCAGGCCCAACCGAAAGAGGGCATGGCAGGTGGGGTGGGCAGGGCTGCTGCTACACCTGAGCTGTTGGAGGTCAGAGAGGCCCAAAAGGAAGAGGGGCCCCAGGACGAAGAGTTCCCCTCTAGTCTCTAGGATTGCAGTCAGGATGTGCTGGAGGGAGCTGGCTGAAGAAGGAAGATGGGCGCTCCCTCCGCTTCTAGCTTTTTAGTGTAGGACCTGGATAGATGGCAACAGCCTCCGATCGTGGAAGACAGGGACTACACGTGTCAGAAGCCACCTTCTGTGCCCCCAGCACCACGTGTCTGGGCCACGTGAGCAACGCCACGTGGGCCTGACGTGGAGCTGGGGCCGCAGGGGTCTGCTGGCCTGCTCTTTCAGAATCTGGGGCTCCAGGCTCTGCCACGGCGCTTATCATCCCTGGGAACACCTGCTGACCTGGCTCCTGAAGATTGCCCAGAGAAGCCCAAGTGACCCTATGAGATGAGAGGGGTGGGTGGAGATGCTTGGAAGAAGGAGGCCAGGTGGGCCTTTGCGTGTGACTTCTATGCAGGTGCTAGAGAGTTGGGCAAGGCTGCAAGATGGCAGGCGTGGGGGTTGGGTGAGGAGAAGGGCAAGGCCACACAGAGGTGACAGGCGGGAAGGCAGTGACATGGCAGCATGGCTGCGTCTCTAGGGGGGCTTTGTTTCAACATGGTAGGAGCTTGGAGGGGGCATTCTGGGTTACTTTGGGCCAGTGGGACCCACTGCTGCCTTGGAGGGCATAAAGGCTTGGGTAGGTGACTTTGCTGTGTCACCTTGGGACTAATGAAGGCGAAATTCAGCTGTTTGGAGTCTTTGACTCTTAATTGCAAGGGTCTCTAGTTCTGGGGTTCCGGGAGTCAGAGTAGAGCCCCCTAGGACACAGTACATGGGCAGGGAGGATGGTCTGCACGTGCTCCCAAGTCGTGGGCCCAGCACCTCTGCCTGTTCAGGGCTAGCTTAGATATTTCTTTCTTCCAACATGATAAAACAAGGCAAATTTTGTCTTCTGATTGATACTCATGCGCACTACACAAAGTCCTTCCCCTGATGATATGGGGACCTACAGCTCTCCTAGGCTCCCCCATGACCTCCAGCCCATCCTTGGGGCAGGTGGGCCAAAGCCCCTGGTGTTTTCTAAGTTGAAGGTGTCAATGTAAAGATCTGTGACTCAGAGCAGGGGGAAGCACCCCCTCACTCCTCCCTTCATGTGCTTCATCTTTCTGCTTTCCAAATTCTTCTCTTCTGAACACTTTTTTTCCTTTAATGAACATCCATTTTTTAAAAAGTCTCATCGGCATTTTTCACTTTTTGTTGTTTCCCATCTGTGACAATGAACATCTTGTTGTCCATATTTTCTTTGCTCCATAGTCTCTCTCACCTCCCTGCTTGGGGGTCCACTGAATGGCTATGACATCATGGTCTATCCATCTGACCATTGCTGGTGCATGATCATCTCTTTGTTTATGTCACAAATGACATCACAACTAACGGCTTTGCATGACCAGCTTTTCCAGCCTTTTCAAGTACTTCCCTACATCTAGTTCTTACCATGGCCTCCATCTTTCATATTGCATCCCTTTTTCTGTTAGACTGTGAGCCCGCTCAGGGCAAGGATCTTCTGGGGCTGACCTCTGTATCTCTTGTAGGATGTTTGCTGTGTGTGTGTGGAAGGGCAGATAGGTATGAGTGACAGAGTGACCGAGTGATTGGCAGGCAAATGAGAGGATAGTTGAGTGAATTAGTGAATGAATGAATGAATGAATGAGTGAGTGGGTGAATGAATGGATTCTCTGTGGCTGAGCTTCCTGGATGAAAGGTTAGGGGTGTTTGTATGGCTGTTGATTGCTTTCAGAAGGTCTATAGTATTTTATTATGCCCAATGATGTATTAGTATTTAAGGTGATGTATTATTGCTTAAGATATCTGTTAGCTTTTTCTTTGTTAATGCTTTCATGTGTTTTAAAGCTTGTTCTAATTACTAATGAAGGCTGAACACTTTCACCCATGTTTGTTGACATAATGTTTCTTAATCTTCTGTGAACTGTTTGTCCAAGTCCAGTGGATCATGGCTTCTTAAGGAGATCCATCAGGGGTATCCTTATGTTAGGTGAGGGAGGCAATCCTCTTGGGAAGGGACTTTCATAGACATCTATAGTGTGGTGTGAGGAGGTCCAGGTCAGTTTGACTTTAGAAGTGCTTACCCTGGGGAAAAGGTTATATCTTCCACTGGCAGGGAGGGGACATTTTTAGGCTTGCATCTGGGTGTACCATGGCTTTACAGCTTAGGAGTTCTCATCTGTCCTGTGTACCTCTTGTGGTTTAGCAGTCCTTATCTTGTCCCACTGAGTGATGGACTGCCTTCCTGCCTATCCTCCTATTCTTCTAGGAGTGCAGACTTTGAAACCAGTTCTTACAGGAATTGGGTTCTTAGTGTTCTGTGCTGTGTCTGTACCCTTAGGTCTGGCCTGCACGTGTGCCTCAATGGCATTTGTGGACTTTCAGGAATGATTGGGAAATTCAGTTCAGGACTGATGTGAACCACCTCAGGTTTAGTCCTGGGAGCAAGGCCATCCTGTGGTCTCTGCTCTTCTCATGACCTCCTCACAGGGCAGTTAGTGCCATTCGGTTAGGGAGTGTACTCAAAGAAAGCTCATCCCTGCCTTCGGGAACACTCGGGTACCTCTCTACTATAGCACTTAGCATCACTGCCTGTGTTCAACCCTCTCACCCCATGCTTACCTCAACACAAAGCTTGGGAAGCCAGTGGTGATTTTCAACATGACTTTAATTCATCCACACATTCATCTTGTCATCTATCCAGCATCCATCCATCCACCATATCCATCCATCATATCCATTCTTTCATCCATCCATCCATCCATCCACCATATCCATCTATCCATCCATCCACCCATTCATCCATCTAGTCATCCACCTAGCCTCCATCCATCCATCCATCCATCCATCCATCCATCCATCCATCCATCCAGTCATCCAGTCATCCATCTAGCATCCATCCATCCATGCATTGGGCCTCCATCTCTTGACTTGGTGCTTTGGGCCCCTCCCTCTCCTAGCAACCCTCTTATCCCGGGCAAGCTGTGTGGCACCATGGGCTGTAGTCATGAAGTAACCCCCCTGTCATAGCCTCCAACTCCTAGGATACTGCTCTGAGCACTTCCCAGCTGGATCCCATTACCACAGCTTTTTCTCCATGATGCTTCTCACACATCTCATACCTCTCCTGTGATCTCGGAGGGTCAGGTTCCCACCATAAGCAGAGCTGCCTCCCCAGGCTTCACCCTGCCTGGTGCATGGTCCCTGTCATGAGCTTTGCCTTCAGCCTTGCAGCTTCTTCCACCAGGTGGCACTGGTTGTAACTCATGTGCATATTCCTTCACTCCTTCATTCATTCTCTTATAGTCAGCGAGCATCTTAAAAAATTAGCAGGTGCTATACTAGAGCTGGCTCGCAAGGACTTCCTCCATTACTTCCCTTTGGAAGAAAAAAAAGATGGGGGCATTTGTAAGGAAGCCATGTTTGTGTGTCCAATAAAGCGAGCTCCTTGATTGCATCTCAAACTTTAGGTCTGAGTTCTGTTGCAAGCTTGATTGCTTCCTTCAACTTTGTTCCTTACAAAACTAGGTTGATTAGTAATCAGCAAACTGTGTTCCCTGGGTGCTCGGAAATCATAGCCCATATCCTTAAGAGGCCCAATGGGGAGTGGACATTTGCACTAAGCAGTTGGTCCTGGCTGCGAGCAGGCTTTCAAGATGGTGAGACACCCTGATCTTCTGCAGGGATGATCTGAGAGTCGTTCCAGCCACTTTGGAGCTCAGCTAATGCTCGGCTCTTTTTAGAACAAATTGCAGGAGGTGATTGCTTGAACAGGTAACAAGGATTATGCCCTAGGCAGGGGCTCTTTCTGAGCAATCTGTTCGCAGACCCAGGTGGGCAAGGCACATGGCCCTTTGCAGGCCCTGATCTCAGCCCTGTGCATTTGAGTGGGTCCCAGGCTAGGGGGAAACTTTCGCCAGCTTTCTGCAGGGGAGGGGAAGAGGCACAGACCTCTTCTGACTTCTGACCTGGAAAGAGTAGGGATCATCAAAGCCAGGACCTGGAGCTGGACAAATTGTGCTGTGGCTCTTCTCTGAGAGCTGGAGTGCCTTCTGTGGTGGGGACTGTGGCACCCACCTCTCAGGGATGTTGTGAGGATTGGTGTAACTGGACTTTTGACTATGCCTCTAGAAGGCAGTGTATGTGTCTCTGGGGGTGTGACAGAACACTGGGAACCCTAGCTCCTGGGGGTGGGAGTGGCCTTGCTCTGGTACTGTGGGAAGTAGTTTTTTTGTTTTTTTTTTTGTTTTTTTTTTGATCAAGGGATAGATGATAAATTTATGTGCTATTTTCATATAAACTAGGAAGTTTCACGGCATGGGTTAGGGGAGTCTTTAGGTAGTACCTCTGCTCTTGCTCCCCCCTCGGACACATCCATACCTTTTTGAATGGTTGAAGATGCCTTGTAGCTCGCTGACTGAGGACCATGCCTCTGAGTCAGGCCTGTATATGGCACCTAACTTCATCCCTTTCCAAAGTCTGTCCAAAAGTCTGTTACTGGGAGAGTATTTGGCATGGTCTGGTAGACCATTGTCCCCTTCCCAATGTGTCCTCTCCTACCAACAGCAGCAGGCCAAACTGCCTGAGACCTGGTGCCTACCACAGTGCCTGGCCAGGGGTAGGGGCTCACCTACCTTCTTCTGTTTTGTCTTTGTAGATAGATAGGCAGCTAACAAAACTGTAACAAAACTGGCCAGGGCAGATGTTCATGGACTCATAGAGAGGTTTGTGGTGAATGGATAATGTATTGGAATCTAATCACTCTTTGTACTTCTCTCTTCTGTTAACTAAACCCTGTTGTGTTGTAGTATGCTTTTGCACAGTGCCCTTGCTAAGTAAAGGAATGTCAGCTTTCTGGCGAGAGTCTGTTTCTTTTAGATTCACCCCAGGTGTCACCTGGTAGGGCCTTGCACTGTATGAGGTTCCCTGCCACTCCGACCCAGAGTCTTCTTTTCTCTCAGGTGTGTGTTACTGGAAAGCCTACCTCACAGGGTTGTTGTGAGGGTCCAGGGCCGAGCCACCAGAACAGTGTGATGTACATGTTGGCTGTCACCAGGAATGGTGGCCTGATGGGGTTGGCTCAAAATCACAACCTATTACTTTGTTAGTAGTCCCTGAATAAAGAGTCAGTGTGGACCTGAAGCTGAGGTTGTATTTCCAACAGTCGATCCAGTGTGTGAAGTGGGCTGCGAGTGGCTGGCTGTGTGGTCCAGGCCAAATGCTTGTGTGGTTAGTGCACATTGGCTTCTACATTCCTCTGTGGTGCCCGCCCCTCCCTTTCCATCATAGTGGCTGCTGTTGCTGGTTATGTGCAGGCCAAAGCTGGCTGGGCCACTGTGCTTTGGGGGTGCTGTGAGGGGTGGTATCTGCTGGGAGATGCTTTTCTAAGCTTGTGCTTCTGTGTGCATATATACCCTGGGCCAGTGGCAAGAACCAAAAGCCAACAGAGGGGCTTCCAAATAATGGTGGCTTTTTTATGCCTTCCTTCATTTTTGCTCTTAGGCCTGAATGTCTACTCTGTACCCTTTTCTTTCTTTGCCAGGAGATGAAGAAATTAGTTTTCCCCATTTCCATCCCTGCTTTTGGCCTGGCTCAGGTTTCTTACACACTTCACTGCTGTCCCCAGACTGGTCCCATTCTGTAGATAGGTAGACTGAGAGTCAGGGACGATATTCACACAGGTGTGAATAACCCTTCCCACCCCACCAAGCAAAGTTTCACCTAGTTTCTCAGGCTTGCCCCTGCCTAACCCTGGCATACATTCACCCTGGCCTCCATTCCTGTATCCCGTGTTCCACCCAGGAGTTTCCTGGCAGGGTGAGGCATGAAGGAAGGACTGAGGAGGAGGCACCGCCCTCCACCCTTGGGTCTCAGAGTTCCATGGTGGCCTGGTCAGCATCAGGCTGGGATTTTGATTCACTTCCTACCCAGGCCTTTGCACACCACTGAATTCTATTCCCAGTCCTCATCCTGGGAGTCTGGGGGAGCAGTATTCTCTTCTCCCCTTCTTTCTTCATCCCACTCCACAGAAGCCTTATCCTCTCTGAGTTTCTCTTTGCTTCTGCCTTTCAAAGCCCTGGTATCTCAGCCCTGGCTGCCAGTATGCCCTTGGTGTTGCCACTGTGTCCTCTGGGTGCAGGACCCCACATTTTCATTGTCCCCTCTGCCCTCCATGCCTTTGCCCCATCATATGCTCTGCCAAGATCCTGATCCTGTCCCCCTCAAGCTGTGTTCAGGGACCTGCGATGTAGCCATTGATGTCCATCTTGTGTCTGTGTTCTTGAGTCCCATAGTAGGGATAGGTAGGTAGGGCCCTTTGTTCAGGTAATTTTGAGTCTGTATCTAGGTGCCTGGTCTCAGATGGGCCTTGAGCTCCCTTGCAGGACAGGCTTATGGGTGACCCTATTAGGTAGCTTGTGTCCTTTGAAGATAACAAAGGGGAAATCAGAGACCTGTAAAACAGGGACCATTTAAACTTTGGCTAAGCTGTACTTGAATTCCAAACTCTGAATATGTTCCAACTCAGTGTCACCCCACTTTACTAGTGGGTGCCTGATACTTGCTTCATGATGAAGTAGGGAAGGCTTAAGTGGATGTGAATAGGCAGATATAAGGAGGTCTCCTTCATGAAATCTACAGAAGCCCTGAAGATGCTCCTTGTCTAATCTGCCACATGAGGGTCCATCTTGGTGGAAACACAGCTTTGGAGATGTTTATTTCTAGATTAAAACTTTTTGTGGGCTAAAACGTCCTCATTGATGTTTTGACCTCGGTGATTCACAAAAGGATGAGTTTGGCAATTCCCAAATTCTAGAGATGACTTGGTTGTGCCCATATCTTCTTAGAGGTCCCTCTCTCTTTGGATGAAAGGAGGCTATTTCATCCCTAAAGTCTTTGTCCCCACCATTGGTGACAATCAGCATTGACTTGAAAGTTTTTTGTGAAGTTTGGGGTCCAGCTTTGAGCACCTGGCAGATTGGGGATAGAGGAGATTGGACCCCAGGCCCTGTTTCTTATTTTCTGCAGAATATATTCCATGGGAACAGGGTAGGGGTGGGGTTCCAAGGGTCTTGCCCATTTGGGCTTTGGACCTAGGGTTCTTTTTACTAGCAGAACCTTGAACAGGTTCCAAGCGTTAATTTTTTTACCTGCACAAAGGGAGTCTTTGGTGACTACTTAGGGAATGGCCAGGAGCCCCATCCTATGGGTCAGGGCTTCAGTCTACCTAGCCCCTTGCTGACCATGTGGCCTTGGCTGTTTGCTGTAACCTAGAAATAACCTGGTGTGGTCAATGGGGGATTCTGTGTGATTCTTTATGTGATAATGAGTGTTTTGTTGTTTGGTATGCACGTCCTCATGTCTGCAACCCCATACTGGCTGGTGGCCATGGGTACTGAGTAGATGTACCCTGGTTTCTGAAACTTAGGGTCCATGTAAAACTGGAGTGGAGGTCTGGAGGGTAGCATCTACCAAGCTCTGGAGAGTCATAGATGGAGGGAAAGGCTTACTTTAAAAATTTTAAGGTTCAGTAGTTTTTTTTTTTTGAGGAGACATTGAGGTCTAAGTGGGAGACCTCAGGAGAAATATTTAGAAGACCCTCCCAGAGGGCAAAGCTGGAGTCTTTGGAAAACCACTGAAGTTTAGTAGCTGGTCAGCTGGCTAGATGACTTGGAGTGGGGAGAGAAAAATGAAAAATCCTAGAATGGGTTAGTGAGGGCAGGAGCTGGTGGCTAGGTGTTGCCCCGCCCCCATGGCTGCCCAGAAGTCAGACCTTCTACATAGCTCAGGCTTTCTGAGCACAGGACTGCCTTGTCCCCTCCAGTCCCTTGCCTGCCTGGTGCATGAGAACTCTTGTCAGCCACGGGGATGGGTGGCAGATGGTCTTCATCTGCAGCTGTGTCTCTCTCAGCCTCCACAGCCACGGGGACGCCTTGCACATTTCCTGTGGGACATGCTGGAGCCAAGACTCTGGACCCAGGCCTCCCTTTGAGTAGAGAGACCCACCTACTGACTGATGAACTGCGCTGACCTGGGGTCAGGCATGTGGCCTTGATCCCTGTCCATGGACCCTGGGGGGTTGAGCTGTTGAGCCTTCACTGTTGAGTCCACGTCTATGAGACAGACTCAGATTCCTACCTCACAGGGCTGTTGTGAGGCAGCTGCAATGTGCTTAGAAGCATGGTGCCTGGTGATTCATGGCGCTTTCAATAAATGTCTCTTGTTTTAACTAAAGCAGTGATGGATGTGCTACTAATACAAAGAAGGGTGGGTGCCTTGCTGGGGCTTCCTTTTGCAGTGTAATGGGGCTGAGGACCTGTCTCAGATCCCATAAACTCACCTTTGTCCTACCTAGCGTGTACTCAAGAAGTGGATGCACTGGGGTTTGGTGAAGGGCCTGTGCTTGTGGGTTTAGAAGAACTCTTCTCCCGCGCCCAGGATGTCAATTTCCTTCTGGAAAGGAAGCCAAGCAGGAGGTGTGGGAGGTCTGGCTTTGGAGCCTGAGGGGCTCACAGCTCCGGTCCTTGGAGCTCCAGAGAGAATGCTGCTCCAGGGCTGAGTTCTGTGCACCCCCTTGCCCTCCACATTCCCCGGGGCCATGCCAGGGCCCTAGCTGAGGAGTCATCATGACCCAGATGGGTTGGTCCAGCTGGGACTTGGCCCAACGCGACTTCTACAAACTGTTTCCTGAGTGGGTCTGTGTGCCCAGACATTTCCCTGCCTGTCATCAGGTATGCTGGTTGAGCTTGGGGAGGTGAGCCCTACCCTTATGACTTTTGGGCATGGTGGGGGTGGGGAACTCAGTCTGCCTGAGCAGTCTGGGACAGAGAGGAGGGAGTTGGGAGCCAGGGGGAAGGGGAATGGAGCTGAATGCTGGTAGATCCTAGCTCTTCTAGAGCAGATGACATGAATATCATCTCAACTAAGAGGAAGAAGATGACCATTACCACCACAGCTACCACATGGCTACCACCACCAGAGTTGCCACCAAGGCCACCACCCCTACAGTTGCCACAGAACCAGCATCTACTACGATCACTGCTGCCATTGCTGCTGCCACTGTTCCCTCCCCTCCCTCCTCTTCCCTCTTTTAATCCTTTCTCTTCCTACCCTTCCCAGTCTTATCTCTAATTTTCTTGCTCTGGCTCTTCCCTATACATTTCCTTCTTTTCTTCTTTTTATTCTTCTTCCTTCCTTCTCTTCCTTCTCCTCTTCCTTCTCTTCCTCCCCTTTTTGTCTTCCCTCCTTTCTCCACTTCCTCCTCGCAGAGAAGCACATTGAGAGCTCTTCAGGCAAATGCAGTTGCAATACACAGGACTGAGCCGGGCCCCTCCACTGAAAGCACAAGCTTGAAGAACTGGACATGGCCCAGCCTAGAAGAGTCAATACTTGCCATGGGTAGAGACTATGACATGGACAGTTGATGAATCCTGGACTCCACCTCCATGCTTTGATGATGTCTAGATGTCCAGAAAAAGGGTCTTCCATGATGTTCTAGAACCAAAACTTCCCCTCCGGCCGTTTATGATTTCAGTCTCTAGTAAATCTTTGATGTCCAGAAAGTCTCCCATGATGTTCCAGAAGCAGGACTCCACCTCCATCCTTTTATGATATCTAGATGTCCAGTGAGAAGACATGCCTCCAGAAGTTGTGCCCAACCAACAGAGTCCAAGAGTTCAGAAAAGCCCTTTCAATGGTTTTCAGATCTTTCCTTTGAAGCTGAGGCTTCCAGAGTGAGTGCCCCAATGATGCTCCATAGAACAGATCTCTACTTCAGCGTCTGATGGAGTCCAAATGCCTCCAAGAAAAAAGGACTTCTTTGATATTCCAGAGAAAAATCCTCAACTCCAGCTTTTGACAAACCTCAAGTTTGTCAGAGTCTCCAAGTGGTGGCCCATGTTGATAGTACAGCCCCAGGTCTCAATCTCTAGCCTCTGATGAAGTTTAGACACTCAGAATAAGGAGTCTACTGATGTCCCTGGGCCAAGACCCCAACTCCAGTCTCTGGCAAATTTTTGGGCATCCAGAATGAGATAAGAGCCAAGTTTTAGCATCTGATGGACCTCAGGGATCCAGAAGGATGGACTTGATGTTCTAGAGATGGGACTCCAACTCTTGGTCTTGTGGTCAATAGAGCTGAGAAGTTAGAAAGAGTGACTTCCTCGACATTCTAGTGCCTGGCTCCAGCTGTACCCTCGAATGCAACACAGATGTCTAGAGAACCTCCTTCATATTCTAGAACTGAAGCCTTATGCTAGCTTCCAGTGAAGCCCAGACATCTGGAAAGTGGGACTGAATTGACGTTCTAGAGCTGTGAATCTATCTCCAGCTTCTCATAAAGCCCAAATGTCCCAGAGAAACAAATATAATTGACAATATAGAGCCAGAACTCAATGTATATGTTTTGAAGAAGCTCAAATTTTTATATTATAGATCTAGGACTCTGACTCTAGTCTCCAGTGAAGCTGACATGTGCAGAAAGAGGTACCTCTTTGATTTAATAAATCAAGACTCCATCTTTCTCCTCCAATGAAATACAGATGTCCAGAAAAACTGACTCCCTTGACACTTTAGAGCTCAACTCTGCCTCCAGCCTTGAGTGATGTCTGGAAAGATGGATGCTCTTAATTTTCTAGAGGAAGAACTGTACCTTTAGTCTTTGATGAAACTTTGGTATCCAGAAAGAGGGACCTCTCTGATGTTCTAGAAACAGGGCTCCATCTTTGGCCTTTGATGAAGCTCAGATGTCCAGAAAGGGGGAACTTCCATGATGTTCTAGAACCAGCACTGCACCCCCATCCTTTGATAATGTCTAGATCTTCAGAAAGAGAATCTTCTATGATGTTCTAGAACCAAGAGTTTACCTCCAGTCTTTTATGGCTCCAGTCTCCAGTGAAACTTCGATGTCCAGAAAGAGAGTCTTCCAAGTGGGTCTAGAGCCAGGATTCCTCCTCCATCCTTTGATGATGTCCAGATGTCCAAAAAAAGGGTCTTCCATGATGTTCTAAAACCAAGACTTTGCCTTTTATGACTCCAGTCTCCAGTGAAGCTTTGATGTTAAGAAAGAGTCTTTCTTGATGTTCTAGAACCAGGACTCCACCTCTAGCCTTTGATGAAGTACAGATGTCCAGCAAGAGGGACTCCATGATTTTTATAAAACAAGGGCTCTATTTTCAGCCTTTGATGTCCAGATGTCCAGAAAGAGGGACCTCCATGATGTCCCTAGAACTTCACCATTAGTATTTGATGTCTAGAAATCCAGAAAAGAGAATTCCGTGATGTTCCAGAATCCTGGCTCTTCCACCAGTCTTTGAAGATGTCCAATTATCCAGAAAGAGATGCCTTCATGATGTTCTAGAACAAAAACTGTACTTTCATTCTTTGAAGCACAAAAGTCCAGAAAGAGGGTCCTCCTTAACATTCTAGGGCTAGAATCCTAAAACTTAGACACCCAGAAGAGACTTCTTTAGTTTTCTACTGTAAGGCCTACATTTCTTAACTCTAATGTTTGAGCTCCAGAACTATGGATTTTTTCATGTTCTAAAGCCAAGAATCCAACCCATTTTCAATGAAGCTCAGATATCTAGAAATAGATACTTGATTTTCTAGATCTAGATTTTATTTTCAACATCTAATGAAGCTCAGGTGTCTAGAAAGAGAGACCTCCATATTGTTCCAAAGAGTACTCTGATGAAGCTCAGATATGTTCAGCAAGAGAACTCTTTGATATTCTTCTAGAGTGTAGATTCCATCTTTAGCCTCCATGAAGTTCAAATGTCCAGAAAGAGAGACTTTTGTGATGTTCTAGAGTGGAGGATCTATCTTCAACCTCCAGTAAAATTTAGATGTCCGTAAGGAGGGACCTTTTTGATGTTCTAGAGCTGAAAGTCAAGCTCCAATTTTGGTGAAAACCTAGATATCCAGAATTGGAGAGAAAACTTGAAGACCTTGGGCTTTCTTGGGACAGGGCTGAGTGTGACTTGAGACTGGAGAGGACAGATGACAGTGCTTTCCTTGTGGTCTGCAATATTCATGATCAGTGACACTAGCATCAAAGATGTTTTCACGCTTACAGAGGAAGAGATGTGGAAAAGAGACTTCTAGTAGCAGGCAGATCCAAGTGTCTTTAGAACATAACAGTTGGATGTCATAAGAAACTTTCAATGCTGCCTACTCAACAGTAATGCAAAAGCAAAGCACCACTCTATGCCTTTTAGTTGTGCTAGACTCATGGCTGGACGTACACCAGTCTTGACTCCATAGCAATGCCAAGTTGGCTGGACCCTGGAATGTAACCCAAGCTAGTTTCTGCAGCTTAACTCCTTCCCCAATGTAAGGTGCTAACCACCCATTCACCAGCCTGGTGTCAAACTGCAACCTCAGGGCTGGTTAGAAAGGGATGACTCCTTCCAACAAAGGAAGTTCACTGAGTTTGAGGCTGGGGGAAGGCTGACACCACTGTGATGACTCTAAAGACTGTGCCATCTACAAAGGAGGCCCACAAATACTTAGAGGCATGGACACTGACTTCCAGATGAGGCTGTGTTTGGAGATGAAACCTTGCTTTGTGCTTCTTGGTAGCTAGCATCTCTTGTCCTCTAGGAACTTGGTTGACCTCATACTGTCCACTGATCTGGAGAGAAGACAAGTAAATATAGAGGACAAAATAGTGACATTCAGAAAATGCAAGAGCATCATGGAGGGCTCCAGCCTGTGAGGAAGTATATAGCCACTTGGGGGCTTTGAATGTCATTCTGGAAAGGCCAACTGTACAGCCTATACACTGGAGGCTTCTGAGGGCACAATCTCATCAGTTAGGCTATTCCTACATGGTTCCATCAGTGCATCCCCAACCATGACATTTTATTCAGCTGGAGTGTGGAGGAGAGAAGGTGGCTAGCAAGAATTCCTGCGAATCATCCTTATGATGCCACCGTCATTTTGGTGGTATTTCTTGGACATTCAGTTAAATTTGGACTATGCACAAAAGAATTTCTTTGAGTGACTGGAACTCTAGAGCAGGGATGGAATGAAAGAGCAATGCCATCATAGAGGACTGACTGTCTTGTCCCATCCCTGCTCTCATCTGACCAAGTTATTTCAGAAGACTTCCAAGAACCAGTGATTTTCAGAATTGCTTCCCAGTTCCTAGATGTCTCTACAACAGACTTTAAGACCAAACAAAAGACTGGTGACGCCAACTCATGGGATGAAGAACTTGTGTGCATCTGCAGATACGCCAACTCCTCAGCTGCACCCGCAAGACCCAGGGGAAACTGAGATGGTGCCTAGAACATCATGGACTTCAAGATCATCAGGCACAGCTTCTGACTTGAGGTAGAAGTCGGGGCTGGGGTATAGCTTCAGTGGTGGGGCTTTGCCTAGCATGGCTGAAGTTCTGGGTCCTACCACCCGCTCTGATCCCGAAAATGAGAGTGAGAGAGAGAGAGGTTGAGAGAGAGGACAACTCTCAGAGAGTAGTGCCCTTTCTCCCTGTCTAGGTCCTATTGGCTATTTGCTGAGGGCCAGTTCAATCCTGACTCCCTCTAGCCTCAGTTTACCCATTACTCAATTTTTTTTCCAGGCTGCAGCAGAGTTACCTGTCTGTGTCTTCTCCATCCACCTGATTCTGTAACCCACAGTGCTCTGAGTCAGGTGGTGTGGTCCAGATGACTAAACCCAAGGCATGGTGAACTTTGTGATGATAGCCACTGGACCAAAGAGACAGAGGCAGGGAAGTGGCTGATGACTGAAGAAGAGGAAAATCATAGTCAGCGTCCTTCTTAGGAGGAGCTGAGCTGGGTCCCAACTTCTCTGATACTCCCAGCTCAGCCGTGGAGGGCTTGTGGTTCGGAGATGCTTGGGCCACAATTTTCTCTAGATTACTATAATTTTCCTCTTGTCCTCACTGGCAGCTGCCATTACAGAGGCTGAGCTGGAGTGCATCAGGCCAGTGAGGAGCTTTCCCTGGTACTCTGAAGTTTCCCTAGGCCTGCTTTCAAGGTAGATGCTTCTAATTGTCCCTCCTCCCATTCTTGCAAGGTACTCTGGACCCAGCCCCAGATTCCACATCCACCTCTCTCTCCCACACAGTGTCCTCTTTGATGATGTGGAAGTCCGATGTAGATTTCTTGAAAGCCCTTTACAGAGGTTGGCCAGGTAGATGGGGAGGACAGTCAGTGAAAAGCAGGCTAGATTCAACAAAGGAGGGAGGCCCCTGACTTCCCTATGGAGACACTGGGTAGTCTCGTGTGCTGGTGGTAGTGTCCTATCTACCCTGGTGTCTCACAGCTGACTCTTTCACTACCCAGATCCCCTCAGACCATGATCCTCCTGGGCAAGGGGGTATGAATTTGATGGCAGCTTAGTTCAACCTGGCAGGTATTATTAATGCCTACTGTGTACAGTCTATGCACAGGTGACATTCTGGTGGGTGACTCAGTAGTAATAGGGGTCCACTGGCTAGGAAGTAGTTAGCAAGCTTGGTCAGGGGCCTGGGCATGGAGGGGGTGTGGGCGGGAAGGGGAGGGAGTTGATGGTATTGTAGATCACTGTCTATATACCTGCACTTTACAAAGCACTTTATTGTTTGCATGTTGGCTGATGGTAGAAACTGTGAGTGGAGGTGTGTGTGTGTGTGTGTGTGTGTGTGTGTGTGTGTGTGTGTATCATAGACAGAGACCCTAGGCTCTGAGAGGGTATCAGGGACAAACCATACATTTTCAGATAACTCTAGCAGAGGCGGGATTCTTTCCCCAAGAATAGGGACAAACTTCCTGCTGATGGGAGACTTCAGAATAATGCCTCTAAGGGGTCTCCTACTTAGAATCCAGTGTGATCCCTCTGTAATGCTGGGCATTATGCTCACATAACCCTGTGCCCATGCAGCCTATGAAAGTGCCTCTTCTTGAGGGTTTTGCTACTTAGGAGCCTTGGCTGGGGGCTGTGTCCACTACCTCTTTACCCAGTTCTTGGACAGTCACAGCAATGAGTAGTGCCTGACTGGCAAGGCATAAATAAGCTCCTATGCCCACTGACTGATCTTTGTGTTAGGTTGGGGTGAGCAGTGGACTGTCATCAGGGACGTTAGCGTGTAGGGCCCTAGTCTGTGTGGGTTGTGAAGGTGTGTGCGTATGTGTGTGTGCATGTTAGCTTATGCATCTGCCCGAGTGTGTGGCTGTGTATGTGAGTGTGAGTCCAGTGGATGGTGGTGAGTGGCTGAAGTGAGAAGAGATTGAGTGGATCTCTCCCAAACTCCAGATGCCCTAGGTGCAGACTCCATGTATCCCCTTTTACCCTAGTACCCCACCCCATTTCCTAGTTTTGCCCAGCAGCCAATCTGTGTGGCTAGTGCCACTACAGGGTTAAGAGTGGTGGCCAGTCTCCACCACCTCCCTGTTCCCACTCCCCATTCTTCCTGGCCGCCATGTGACTGAGACAGCCCCTTACTGCATGCATAAGTGGGGTATTTCTCCCTTGAACTGCCAACAGCCCATTCCTTCCATTGGCTTCTCTTCCCTATGGGGAGTGGGCCAACTTGTTCACTCTTCAGCTTCTGCCCCCTTGCTTGGGGCTCTAATAAGCTCCCCAACCCCTGACCACCACTCTCCAGTTTTTGGATTAGTTGGGTAGACAAGAATGGACCCACCTCCTTATACCAACTTCCCCAGCCACTTCCCAGGGTATCTGCCACCCTGTGGTGCTGGCATGGGAACCTAAGGACCAGATGGTGTATCCTGACTGGACTGCCGCATCACACCTTCATCAAAGTCTCAGACACCTGCAGCCTTACCCCGAACGAAGGTCCACCAAGATGGGACATCATCCACTGGGCCCCAGGTAAGTTCCCTGCACCCTCCACGGTGCAGGTAATGAGATTCAGAAACCACAGGACAACATACTTGTTTTCCTGATGACTATGAACACAGTAATTTGAACTGATGGTCACTGATGACATCAGAGTTTTTCTGAGAAAGCGCTTTGTTGGGTAATATACCAGTAAGGTTTGCCATGGGCAAACAAACTCAGATGTAGCTACTAAGTTCTGGCAAACCAGTCACAAATCTATTGGACAATATGCTGGAGGCCACATTTTTGCTAACTTCTCAACTTGCCATGAAAACTTGGTGGCCAATTGAAAAGTAGGAAAATTTAAAAGAAAATTAAATAAGATTGATTAGATTAATGGGAAGGCCCAGAAAGTAAAAAGGACTTGCTGTACAAATCCGATGACCTGAGTTCAATCCCTAGAACCCACTGTAGAAGGAACAAGACTCTCAAGAAGGTTATCCTCTGACCTCCACACTGTATACCCACTCATTCATATACAATAATAATTTTTAAAATGGACCCGGGGAGGAGGAGAGATGTGGCTCTCTAGAATTCCATATGGAGATCTTGTAACAGAATCTGTTCACCAGTCCCTGCTCAGGGCATCTGCTGTTCCTACCTGGTATGACTGACTCCCAGGCTCAGAAATTCTCTGAGCATCATGCAGGGTTAATGATTTGCCATTTTGAATGGGCACTGTGGGGATCGATCGGGACAGGTGGCCCACACTGACCTTCAGAGAGGGGTTTCCAGGCTCAGCCTTGGGTCCTGGCTTTTTCCTTCTGCTTGTTTCGTCTTGAGGGTGGGGTCCATCTCATGCATGTCTGTCACCATGGACTTCATCATCATGACTTCCATCACCTCTACCTGGCCTCTGTCATCATCCTGGGTGCAGCATCTCATCTCTGGCCAGCCCGGCCTCCATCATCTACCTCACCTCCATCATCTTCGCTTCTGGGCTCATTCTGGCCGCCAGGGCCTTGTACATGGTAGGCTTTCATTCATTCGTTTGCACATTCGGTGAAGGTCTACTGTGTGCCAGGCCCTGTGCCAGGCATCGTGTAGATGGACGTTGCCCTTGTGAGTCCACACCTCGGGGAAACACATGCAAGCCGTTGGATGGCAAGAGAGCCTGTGTCAAGGCTGCTTGGGGACGTGGATGTAGAGGGGGTGGTGGGTGCAGGTTCTACCCAGGTATTGCCAAAAGAATCTGCAAGGAGAGGCCATATGTTCCTTCTTAGTTTACCATGGGTGGCCTGTCCCAGAAGTAGTACCAGGTGCTCAGGCCATTAGTGCTGAGTCCCTTCCCGGATGGCTCACTGCCAGGGTCCTGTCCCCTAGCAGCCTTGTTTCTTTGTACTCTGAACTCTGGTCTCTGGGTCAGCACCCCTGGGTGTCTGCTTGGTTGGGGGTTGGTCTCTATACATTTTGGGGCTCCAAAAACGATGATGGGGGGGATAGGAATTTCTCTGTGGCTATTAATGTTTTTTTAAACATGGTCATGTGTTGTTAAACGTCTATTTTAGATGTTCCTGTGTCTGAGAAACCTGTCAATTTTCTTAAGAGGGTGGGCTTACATGTCTTAAAAGTTCCCTTATGGTTTGGCATGTGTTTAACATTGGGGGACCATGGTGGCCTTCAGGGCCTGTTCCAGATTCCTCAGGAATGTTCTGTTGGGGGTTAACTTGTATATACTTTGTAGGCCGTTTCCTTGACTGTTTTTCTTAGATTCAGAACTGGGCCTGGGTTGGATATGTTGACACCTTGGGGCCTAGGGGGCAGAGGTGGCTTCCCGGCGTCTCTTCAACCCAGGACACTACAATTCCACTGGGAGGGCAATCTCTACATGCTCATGATTGGGAACCTACTCTTTAGCTCAAAAGTCATACCAAACCCCTCCAGTGTACGCCATTGTGAGCCCCCACCTCTCCTTAGCTGTGGCACACCACGTTTCCCACCCATGTGTCCCACTGACCTTCTCACTGGCTTAAGTGTCCTATAATGCGTCACCTGAAGGTCTTAGCACCATGAAAAAATTTTCCCACACATGAGTCCCGTTCAGTCTCTCCTTCTAGCCACGTGTGATGTTCCGTGTCACACTTAGCCTTTGTCACCTCCATGTTTCATAGGTCCAGTATCTAATCCCACATCATGTGGTTCCTCTTACCACAACGAATCCTTCCACACCCATGTATCACACTAAATCCCTCTGTGTCTCATACCAAGCCCACTTCATGTGCTGACTGTATCTTAGGAGCCTCTCGTTCATGTCACATTGCCTCTCCTGATTACTGTGTCTTCTTCCTCCACCTGAGACACAGGGCCAAAGGTCAGACCAACCCCCTTTCTCAGTTATGTGTTCTATGGTATATCTCATGGAGTCCCCTCCAGTTACCATTATGGCTGCTCCAACCTATGCATATATGTCAAACTAAGCCCTTCCAATGTGTCCCGAGTACCTCTTCTAGTACATCGCACTAAAGCCCACCCCCATTTATTTCCTATTAAGCCCCTTCTCCACTGAGTTATCACTTGGGGTCCCTCCCCTAATTCTTGTGTCACCCTGACCTGTGTTCCTATTTGGATATTACACAGAGCTATCTATTCACCCATAAGCCTCTCCCTAGTCATGTGTCACAAAGGCTTTACCCCACCATGTGCGACATGGACTCAGCTCCCCCTCTCCTGATACCACGTTGAATTCCTACCCCAACTCCTGTTATGTGTTACATTGAGTCCCTCTACCAGCCTCATGGCACCCTAAGTGCTCCCCACTTGAATGCCACGTAGAGATCCTCCTGCATCCAGAGGTCACACAAAGCTCTCCCCATTCCAATCACACAAGTGACCCAGTAAAAGCCGTATCTTCTACGACTTGTTTTTATTCGTGATTCACACTGAGCCTGCTGATGTCACACCAAACCCACTCCCCTCCAAAGTGTCCCACCCAGGCTCATGAAGCCCTCCATCTCTTAGCTTCTCCTCATCGCGTGTGAATCAGACTCCCTCCCTTCCTTGCTGTGGCCACAGTCTTTCTGCTGACATGGCACACCCAGCTCCTCCTCCACCCTTGGCACACCCTCTCCCCAGGAACTGGTAGCTCTTCCATCTGTGCTTCTAATGCAAACTCCTGACAGGCCATGTTCAGACTCCCTCCCACCTCCCTGTCAGCTAGGAACATGTGTCACATCAAATTCCTCCATCCATGTGTCACACAAGCCCCTTGTGTGTCAAATCAAACTCCTACTCCTATGATGTATCATTCCATAGCCCCCACTCTTAAGTGACACTGCGTCCTGCCTCCAATTGTCTCTCCTCAGTTACACATCCACTGAGTCATGGACTCGGAGTCGCATGGAGCTCCTTCTCAACCTGTGTCCTACACCAAGTCCTTTAGCCCCTCCCCTCTCATGTTGAGCACTCAGTGTACACACGGAATTTCTCTCTGGTTCTTTAAACATGCTAAATCCAGCCCTTTATGTGTTACCTAAAGCACAGCCCACACACTATTCTGAGGCCATCTTCTGTTCATGGGCCATGCATGCTGACCTCGTGCATGCTGACCTCGTGCATGCTGACCTCGTGCATGCTGACCTCGTGCATGCTGACCTCGTGCACGCTGACCTGGTGAATTTCATAGTCCTCCATTCCAAGAGTATTTCACCCAGTTCCTCTGTGCATTCATATCCAGGTATCATACCCACCAAGTATCATATGTCACACCAAGCCCTTTCTCCACTCTTGTATCATCATAAGTCCCTCTTCCATCCATATGTCACATGGAATACTGCCATCCTGTGTCATATAGAGAGTTCCTCCACCCTGTGTCACAGTGAACCCCTTATATACCCATTGGTCGTACTGAGCTCTGCCCTCTGTACCTCAAACAGAATATCTCCCCCATGCTTTCCAGCCAAGACCTTCCCCTTCTGACAGACACATGGGCTCTTGTCTCCTCATGTCTTTGCACTCCTATATCCTACGACACCCCTCCTTCCCCTGTGACACACTGAACCTTTTTCCTCTCCCTTGGGTCACATACACCTCCTCCCTTAGTCACCTGTCATACTGAGTCCCTACCTCCTGCTAAGTTCCTCCCCACTCCTATTTATCATGGAACACCCCTTCCAGTAATGTGTCACATAGAATGCCTCTGTCCACATGTGCCATGTAGCTCTGTAGTTACCCATGTGCCATAGGGACAATTGCTTTCACTTGTGTGTGTGACATTTTGATACTGGGCTCCTCTAGTATGTTGCACCAAAGCCCTCTCTCACCTACTCATGTTTCGCATAGAACCTTTCCCCTTCTGTGTGCCAGTCAGCCTAGCTACCCTCATGAGTCTTTCCTCAATCATGTGTCCCACAATTCCTCATTCCTCCTTTGTGGCATACTAAGTCCCTTTTCTCACCAATGACACTCAGGGCTCTGAACTCCTTACCTTTTCACAAGACCCCATCATATGTCAAAACAGATTCGGCATCCATGTCACACACAGAATGCCTCCCACCACCCATGAATCACAACAAGGGTCATGAGTCACACTGAGTTTCTCCTCATGTGTCACATTCACCCCCACCGCCCACCCCAGGTCACAGTAAGTTTCTCTTCCATATTTTCATATGAAGCATCCTGGTTTGTCCCACTGTTACTATCTACTTAATCTCAGATAGACCTCACCCACCTTGCTGCATTCCCAAGATCCTCTGTGTTTATGTGTTACATTTCTTCTTATGTGTCATGCCAGGACCACACTGTGTTCTCTCTTCTTCCCATCACCATCCTCCATCATGGGTCATGCTTTAGCCTAGCCCCACACATGTGTCCTGTAGGGCACTTCTCTCCATAAGTGTTATGCTTATCCTGTCCCCCATCCATGTGTCCTACAGTGTGCTTCTCCTCCCATATATGTAATGCTTTATCTAGCCACATCCATGTGTCCTACAAGGTGCCTTTCTTCCTCATATATGTAATGCTTTATCTAGCCTCATCCATGTGTCCTACAGGGTTCCTCTCCTTCCCATGTAATGCTCAGTCTAGTCCCATCCATGTGTCCAATAGGGTGCCTCTGCTCCTCATATATGTAATGCTTTATCTAGCTTCACCCATGTGTCCTATAGGGGTTCTCTCCTTCCCATGTGTGTAATGCTCATTCTAGTCCCATCCGTGTGTCCAGTAGGGTGCCTCTGCTCCTCATATATGTAATGCTTTATCTAGCATCATCCATGTGTCCTATAGGGGTTCTCTCTTTCCCATGTGTGTAATGCTCAGTATAGCCCCATCCATGTGTCCTATACGGTGCCCCTCCTTCCCATAAGAATAATGCTCAGCCCACCCCTACCTGTGCATCCTAGAGAGAGAGCACCTCTCCTCAAAATGTGTCATGTTTAACATATGTCTTCCTATGTGTCAGGATTAGTCCAGTCCCTCCTATGTGTATGTAGAATACAGCTTTCCATCACAAGTCACGGTGAGCCTAGTCTTGTCCATGTGTTCTATACAAAACTAGTCTCACCCATGTGTCCTATACATCACCACTGTTACCCATACATCCTATACATCACTAGTGTTACCCATATGTCCTATACATCACTAGTCTCCCCATATGTGTCGTTCTTAGCCTAGCCTCCTCCATGTGTCCTGCAGAGTACCTCTCCTGGTCATGTGTCATGCCTAGCCTAGCCCCACTCATGTGTCGTGTAAAAGACCTCTTTCCATCATGTTTTCTGCTTAGCTTTGTTTCCCTTGTGCATTATATGCAAGTCCTACTCTGTTTTTGTTTCCCACTGGATTGCTACTGCACCCATGCTTACGTGAGCTTACATGCTTAGTGTCCTCCAATGTAGTGTGGTATAGATAGTGTGGTATAGAGGTCTTTTCCACCCATGTGACATGACAAACAGGTCTCCTCCCTGATGTATCCCACTTGCCTCCTCCCCCACTGCAATCCCCCACGGAGCATGGATCTCACCATGTGCTACTGATGTCTGTCTCACTGGGTGCTCATGTATGTCCCACTGAGTTTCTTCCCAGCTCCTGCCACATTCAGTACCGCTTTCAGTCATGTTTCATATTTAGCTTGCCATCTACATATCACGCCAAATTCTTCCAGTACTGTGTCAAAAGAAGTCCCCCTTCTGTGTTAAGTGCTTCACACTACCTATTCGCTTCACAAGTGCTTCACACTACTTACTTGCCATTCACATTGGGCCCCTCCTTTCCTCATGATGCGTGGAGCTCCTCATTCACACGAGTGCCACAGAGCTCCCTTTCCACTCATATCAAATGAGAACCTCCAAACATGTGTCATGTAGACCTCATCCCTGGACCTTTTCCCTCATGTTACAAAGCTCCCACCTCTGCATGTAACACACTGAGACATTCATCTCCCCCATTTCATGGAGCCCTGCCTCTCCATGTAAAACATTCCTCTCCTCCATGTCACAAAGTTACATAACTTAAATATGCCACGCTTAGTCCTTTTCTCCCATGTACCATGGACACTTCCCTCGACAGGTGTCTTATTGAACCCCTCTTTTCCTAGGTCAGAGGGTTCCTCCTTTATCTGTGCCCTTTAGTCCTCCCGCACTCGCAGGGTTCATGGAGCCCCTCCTGTACATGTAAGTCATATGGAGCTTCCTCCCCCACATGTCATTGAACTCCTCCTCTCTCCTATACATCATGGAACCTTATTCCTTATGGATGCTGCATCGAACCCTCCTGTATGTGTGTCATGTGAAGTCTCTGCTTTCTTCCAGACGACTTGATTTCCCCCCTCTTCATTCGGCACATCAGCTCCTTCATCTCCCATGTGTCATGGAGCCACTTGTACATATGTCCCCTTGAGACCCCCCTGCTTCCCATGAGCCATATAATCTGTCTCTCACATGTGCCACTTTGAGACCCTCTTCCCTCCTGTATGTCACCGAACTGGGTTCCATATGATCACTGAGCACATATGTGTCACACAGAACCATTTCTCCCAGTGTGTCACACTGAGCATCTCCCCTCCTCCACCTGCCATTTGCAGCCTCTGACCACAGTGTCAGGTTGCATGCACCCTTTTCCCATTCATATGTCACATGCAGCTCTTTTTTTCTTTTTTAATCTGAGTTATGCTGAGTCCCTTCCCACTTGTGTTGCCTCCCACCCTCACTTTTTGTCCTCTCCACACACTGTCCCCTGCTATCCTAGACTGGCAGTGGAGGTGGGGATGTGGTAGTCAAGAAAGAATGCAGTAACAGCAAAGATTTTTTTTTTTTACTTTACTCATATATAACCTGATGTACACATGCCATTCAAACTGGGCATGGTGACACGGGTCGGTCCTCTCAACACTTGGAAGCCCCAGGCCGGAAGATGGAGAATTCAAGGTCACTCTGGGCTACACAGTGAGACCCTGTTTTGAAAAGAAAGAAACAAACAAACAGGCAAGCAAAGGCGGTTTGTGTTTTTAGTTATTCACTGAATTATGCAACCAGCGCCAATCTGAAGCATTTCCCTCGCCCTCAACAAATCTAGGAAGCATTTAGCTGTCTGTGCCTGCAACCTGTCCCCCCTCACTGCTCTGAGCAGCTGCTAACACACACATTGTCTTTGGGGTTCCATCTGGGGCTATATAAGCTCCTGCTGGTTCCCATGATTTTCTTCTAGGTCTCCAGAGGAGGCCATTGGATACACGCCTGAGGAAGATTGTGACTCGACAGAATGGACCTTAGCAGCACATTTGGCACTTCTGTGGCTGCAGGCATCCCTTCCTCTCCCTCTTCCCACCCTCTCCCCTTCCCCCATCACCTGTATGGGCTGCCGCCTCGCAATGAATTTAGGAGAGGTCAGGTTGGACAAGGAGGGTGGATGGGTCCACACCTCCACAGGTGCCCTAGGGCTGGCTGCCCCTTCCTGTCCTTTCTCTAACTACTAGCAGCGGGAATCTGTCCTACCTGTCGTCCGGCTTCTTGCATTGCTTCTTTTCAGGAGGAGGGTCGCATCTCATCGTAGTCAGAAGTTGGGGGGTGGGAACGGCGTCATGCAGGAGTTGATTGCACAGCCATTCAGCTCCTATATGATGCCTTTCTTCACCCCCTTCAACCGCGTGTGGCCTCCAGACCCTCCTCTGCACCTTGGGTTTCACCGGGATGTATCTTCCAGCTTGCTCTTTCCTGGCATGCTTTCTTTCTTCTCCCCACAGCCTTCCAAGTTTCTAGAGGGGAATGCCTGGAGCTGGGCCATCTCTGAGGTCCTTCCTCGGAGGGGGAGCTATATCCCTGGTGGGACATTCCCTGGGGCTGGGCCAAGGGTCACCCCCTGACTCTGTGGCCAAGGGTAGACAGGTCAGAGGTCGATCCTGGGCCTACTCTGGGGCTTCTCCCACTGGGATTCCAGGAGCTGTTCTCTCCTGGACGCCCTCTGAGGGGACCCAGCTCACAGAACAAAGGGGTGGATCCCAGAGAGGTGGTGTCTTTGTTTGCAGGACAGGGGGGCAGGGCTGGAACAGAGCAGGGCTGCGCCTTACCAGTGCTCCCAGAACAGGGTCTCCTTGAGGGGCCTCTGCCTCTATCCAGGATTATTTTTTTATGACCAGGAGGCTGAGGTCCCTTACAGGCGGCCTCTTACTCTCTCCTTGAGCCCTTTTGGAGACGTCTCATCTCATTCACCTCAGATCGTGGATCCCCTAAGAGCTGTCAGAGTCACCTGGTTCTTCCTCTGTGACACCCCTGCCCAGGCTGGGTGCCCTAGACACTTCAACAGCACGATGAGCAGCTGTCCAAGTCCTGTCTTCTGTACTCCAATAGTTCAGATCATTGCATGCATGGGGCGGGGGCATCTCCACCCCCACGGCACTACCATTATTAACTGCATTAACCAGCTATGGCTGCCAGCCCAGGCACACAAGAGGACCCTGATTGGGGAGCCTTGATGCTGTTAAAGGATTTGAGAGCAGGACTGGGGGGGGACCCAGGGCTCCGCCCTTCCCTTCCCCACCCTTCCTTTGCCTCATATCTCTTCCCTGTTCCCTTCCTCACCGCCACCCCCACCCCCACACCTCTTTCTCCTACCTGTGCACCTTGCATCTTTCATGGTGTCAGGATTGTCATGCTGGCCCCTGAGCTCCCACAGGTGGATGGCAGTCCAGATGATGTTTGCTGTTCAGGTGTCAGATTGTGTCTGGTTGAAATAGATCGTAATAAGTGGTCCCCTGTTCCCAGCAGCAGGGCTAAAGGTGGGTAGGAGCAGTTGCAGGGGGTGGGGGGCCGTGACAGTTTGTCTGTCACCTTTCCCTTTCTTACTATGGGGCCAATCCAGGTTACCTAGGTGGGCAGCAATCTTCTTCCTCTGTTCCAGGCTGGTTAGGAGCTGGTAAAACTCTTGGCTCAGGGTCCTGCGTGGGAACCTCTAACGTGACCCATGGTCACCTGTAAGAGAGAGTAGCAAATCCAGTCCTGCTGGTGAGTAACTGGAGTATATGCTGTTACCGGCTCTGGAATTGATATGCCCAGCCTGTAGCCTGCAGAGGCATCTTATAAGGCGAGGATGGGAGGCAAGGGAGGGGACAAGCAGGGTGGCCAAGGGAGGGCCTTGTGCTCCTCTTTGTTCCCGGATGCTCTCAGAGTTCTTTGGATGGGGATTGAAGCTGGGAAGTGGGGGCACTTCCTTGGTGGGTGGAGTCTGCAGCCAGGGGCTGGTCTGTGGTTTTCACCTTTACTGTGGTGGGAGTGATGTCATAATCACCTAGCAGGAACTTTCACACCAATTTCTTTCTTTGCTTTTCTCTTCCCCAGGAGAAAAAAAAAGGTTTGTGTTGTGCTTTTCAATCTCTTTTCTAAGTGGCTCCAGGATAACCTGATAACCTACTGCTTTAGCGCATCACTACCTCTTTTTACTGCCTGGGCTGCCTTCTCCTCCTGCAAATGGGGACAAAGCCCCTGCTGGGTAGATTGGCAGGCCAGTGGGCCTTTATTGGTCCTTCACAGTCTGTGTATGTGTGGACGGTGGGTAAATGCGCCCACCTCTGTGATAACATCATTGCTGTTGATAAGTTTCCTCCTTTTCCACTTCTCATTCCTGTGGAAGGCCTTGGGTCCCCTGGCAGCAGCAGGCACATACGCGTCATCTGTTCATCCACTGCACGCAGACAGGTCCTTACCAAGCAGGGACAGAATTTTGTTTTTGAGGTCCAGTTTCGTGTGTGAGGTCCCCAGGAAAATGAAGCTAAGGTACAGCACTGGTCTGCTTGTTCTCCCCATTAGGACCCCAGTCCCACCTCAAGGTCCTCTTCTTAGGAATTCCAAGCAGAGGGTCATGGGAGCCGGGAAGCACTTTAGAAACCAAAGGCTCTTATGATGGCCTTGTCTTGAAACTGACCCCCTCATTTAGGTGCCCCACTTAGGGAATAGGAAGGCAGGTCAGTGGGAGGGTAGTCCTCCTGTCACTTGGGGCCAGGGACTTCTGTAAGCAGTTTACTCAAGGAATGCTGGGATTGTTGCAGCTGAACCTTTGACCCTGACCCATATTGTATCATTTGGGGCCATCTTAGAGAGACAGACAGACAACAACAGCCTCTGTCTCTGGGGCTGTTGTGATGTCAGCTGTATGTGGGGGTCACGTGTTGGGTTCTGAGACCATAGGTTGTGAGGGTAGAAGGGCCCAAGGTGAGAGGATAGAAGCCACAAAGGAGGTTCCCCAGGCCTGCCTGTGACTGCTTCTCTCTGCAGTCCTCTCTGTACCATGATTTTCGGAACAGATGACACCAAAAAGTTCCTGGTTGTGATGGGGGTTAGGAACTCTGTGATGGTTACACTCAACACTTAATTGTGACCCCTTTGAAATCTTCCAGAAGTCCCCTACAGCTCTTCATGATGCTCAGGGGGACTGAAGATAGGATAATTTGTCCTGTTTACAGGGCCTGGGAGGGGGGCACTGGCAACTTCCTTAGGAGCAGAAGAAAGTACTGAGGTGAGGCTGAGCCCCTGACCTTAAACCGGGGATCCTGCCCATGATCTCCTGGTGCTGCTGTCAGGGGTAGATTCTGTTAAGGAGGCTAGACAGTAGCCAGTTGCTCCTTAGGACTCACTAGTACAGAGGGATCCCAGTGTGGGCTGTAGAGGGCATGGAGGGACGTGTTCTTTGGCTCTTAGGGATATTTCTCTGGGCCCCAAGCTCAGCTATGTTGCTACAGGTGGGATCACATTGGGTTGTCACACTGGGTATCCAGGGTCTTGACACATTCCCAGGACAAAGGAGGTCTCTTGCAGTTAACTTGAGGTCAGATTTCCAGGCAGGATGCAAAGATCTGAGCTAGCTTGGATGTGAGGGTCCTGTGGATTGAATCTCCGTGCTGTCCTTAAGGTCACACTGGGAGAGCCATTTTGTAGACTTCCTGTAGAAGGGGTACTTCTGAGTAGGGGTACAGACTTTGTGAATGAGGGCTACTCCCACTATTTCCACTCCCCCAGGAGCTCCTACCTACCCCCAGACCAATGTACCCTCAGGATAGCCATAGGGTAGGGACCTGGGCCTTTTTTATTGGGACTGTTTCCAACTGTTGGAATGGGTCCAGGCTGTGTGTGTGGTGTTCCCTTAGCCATGAGCATAGAACACGGCCTGACTGCTCCTCATTTGTCATATGACTAGAGGAAGACTGGGATTTTGGGGTACCTTCCCTCTGCCCCTATGAGCCCCCATGTCTCCTTCCCATGTGTAGCTCCCCTTGGAATGAGCTTGAGGGGGTGAGAGTGGAGTGGCTTCCCTCTCTTTAGGGGAAGAAGGGAAACCTGTTGCTCTGTGTCTCCATGAGCTGTTTAGGAGCAAGTCAAGCCCTCCTGCCCATGCCCCTCCCCCCTTGTACTGGCCCACCCCCATCCCTCTCTGCTTACTCCATCCTTTCTGCCCCCATGCTCTCTGTTCCCCAAACCTATCTCTCGCTATCACCCTCTCCCTTTTAGAACAAAGCACAAAGTCAGATCACCTTTTGTTCTCTTTATTTGTGGGGCAAAAGCAGAAGTGGGAAAATATGGGAAGGCGTTCTTTCCCATCACAAAGAGCAGCTCTTGGCTGCTCAGAGCACTCTTGGCTCCTAGGCACAGTAGGCTGGGTGTCCAGGGCTTCACCAGTGTCCTTGGGGGCTCCCTCCCTTATGTGGGGTCTCTGGCCCCTGCACTGTCCAGTTGTCAGTTTTGGGAAAGGGAGCCCCACTTGGTGGTACCACCTTTTTTTTTTTAGTGTCCCCTGAGTCTCGGGGACCTTCAAGGTGGGCAAGTCTATCAGGTAAGTCACACTGGTACGTCAGATGCCCCATGGAGCAGCTCTGCTCAGGTAAGGTCAGAGTTCAGAGTTCAGAGTCAGCTGAAGTGTCAGGGGAACCAGACCAGATGGGTAGTGTGGGATAGACTTGCTTGCAGGGTGGGCTGGGGCTCGGGGAGGCATGGCGCTGCAGTACCTCTGGAGGCTGGGAGGGGGTGGAGGTGGGGCCTAGGGAAGTTGGAACACCGGTGTGGAGGTAGAAGTCAGTTGAGCACCCGAGGTCAGTGTCCCAGGATGCACAGGTGGCCACATGCCCCTCGGGTGGTGTGGGGGGGTTCCTGGCATTTGCTTGCTTGGCTGCGCCTGCTGTGCCTGCTCTGCATCTGGCCTGGGGTGACAGGGTCATTGTTGCTCATCACTGCTTTCTCCTCTCATTGCTCTCACTCTCGGCTGTGGGGTTGTGGCCCAGACAGGATAGGGTTGCACAGTCTTGAGAGTGAGGACAGGGTTGCACAGTCTTGGACAGTTTGGACAGAGTTGCACACACAGTCTTAGCTGGTTCTGGAACACTGATAGTCAACTAGTCCTTTAGCAGAGATGATGTTGCTGGTTGGTGAGTTGAAGTTGTGGCCCTTCACAAATGGGTTCCCCTTGAGTCAGGAGTGGCAAGAAGGGGCGCTGGATTTAAGCGAAACTGGCTGAGGCACCAGGGAGGATGGCAGAGTCTTTGTTGTGTTTTCAGTCAAGTTCATCATCTGATGAAGATAGTGTGTTGCTGGGTGGAGGAGGCGGTATTGTTCTGGAGGCCATGATCAGGAATCGTGTGAGGGCCCGGGCCACTTCATCTCTGCTGATCAGAGTAAGTCGGCCATCAGCACCCAGAATGTAGAGTAGGCGGTTGTTGAGGAAATCTAGGACCTCTGGGTCCAACAGATCTCGTGGGCGGAAGGTGACCGCTTCTTGGTCGCCAAGCAGGGCTTCTTGCACGTCGTTGTCCTGCGCGTCCTGCGAGGTGTCTTGCAGGCCGTCATGCAGGCCACACTGACGGTAACGTTGCAGGTCGTCTTGCAGGGCTTCTCGCAAGACGACATCTTCATCACCAACGACGTGCAGCTCCAAGTGTCGGTGCTCATGCGGGGCAGGGAAGACGTCCTCCTCGGGGTTGGCTCTGACCCCGAAGAACTGACACAGGGTGAACCAGAACCCAGGGGTGAATCGCAGGCCCCGTGGGGGCTGGGAATGCAGAGCATTCCGCTGCCAGCACCTGGGCAGCAGGAACATTTCAGCCAACTGTCGAGCTGGAATGGTGTTGGCACCCAGGAGAGGGGGCATCTGGCTGAACAACTGAATGAGAGCTGTGACCATGCCACTACCTGCAATGAGGCTTGAGTCCAGGATGAGTCGGAGTGTGTGTCGGGGCGGAGGACAGGCCATCTCCAGAGACGGGGCAGGCAGCGGAGAGACTTGTTGCTGCTTCACCCTCAGCATCACCAGGAGAGCTGCCACACTCACGACACTCTTCCAGCGGAGCAGGCAATAGAAGAAGTTGAGGACGAAGGCCCGGACCTGGGCCATATTGAAGTGGGCCAGGAAGCTGTTGAGAATCTGCTCTATCGGGATGGCGGACAGTAGCTCCTGCACCAGGCTCTGCCGATTCAACTCCCCCGACTCTTGATCTGACTCGCCTTCACTGTCCTCGGACTCAGACTCAGAGGATGAGTCCCTTTGACCTCCCCTCATGGCAAGCAGCAGCAGTGGCCGCATATACCTGCCCCTGAAGCCTCTCTGATTTCGACTTCTCCTATGGGACAGGGCTCGGGTGTCATCTTGATCAGGCAACTCCATTACATCAAAATGGAAGTGAGAGAAGAAGAAGACCCAATGCCCGGGGAGAAGTACGGTGAGCCTGTCATTATTCAGAGAGGCTAGATCCTCTGTGTTGAGAAGGATCATGATGGGCTCCTCGGTGTTCTCCAGGTAGCGGCACCACACCATGAAGGAAGCCCGAATTGGAAGGATCCTCATCTCCACTTGAGGGTAATCCACCTCCATTGGGGAGAGTTGTCGTGAGTAGAAAGCGCAGGTAGCTTTCTTGCCAGTTTCTTCATCAGTTTGGATCAGGGAGGCATACAGGAATGACCCAGTGATGCCTGTTTCCAAGTAGAATGGGTTCTGAGGCTTGGGGTGGTAGAGAATGGGTGACTTGCGGAAAGCCCTCTTCAGGCATTCGAAGGCCTCCTGCTCCTCTTCTCCCCAGTAGAAGGGCTCGGAATTTAGCAGCTGCCTCACCAGGGGCTCTGCGATGATGGCGAAGTGCTCCACGAAGTGGCGGTAGGGATACATGAGTTCGATAACGGCTTGCAGGCACCTCCTGTTGCCAGGGACAGGGCACCCCGTAATGAGATTCATGAGGGTCTTATTGAGTTTCACCCCTTTGGGGGATAGTGCGAAGCCCATGATTTCTGCGGTCTGGCGATGGAACTGGCTTTTGTCCAGTGAGCAGTAGATATTGTTATAGCGAAAGCGAAGCAGAACTTGGCGGACATGCTCAAAGTGTTCCTCCTGGGTCATTGAGTAGACCAGGACTTCTTGGCCACGGCAAATCACGTAGAAGCCTAGGATGTCTTTTAGGATAAAGTGAATCTCATTATCAGATTCGTCGGCAAATGAGCACATTGTGAAGGGCCGGTAGCATCTCATCTGGTGAACGCTCAAACCAAATGTTGCTCTCCATGTGTCTTCTGTGCGTGTAACGCTATAGGTCTCATCAGTTCCCTTAATGTCCCTACGCAGCTCCAGTTTTGTGAACCATGCAGCTCCATGTAATTGGTCAAAGAGTTCTGGCATCATCTGTATGTAGTCCTGTCTGTCCATCAGCATGTCATGCAAAATCCAGTATTCCTCTTGCTGCCTGGCTTTTTCTTGCATCCTGGCACTCACAGATTCCCAAGGCACCTTGGAAGGACACTCATAAAAGACGTCGTTTTGATCACTGTCTCCAGCCTGCTGAAGCTCAGAGGGCTCTGATTCAGAAAGATCATCGGATCCGTCTGAGCTTGGCTGGTCGGAAGTCTCATCATCTGCTTCCTTCGGGTTAAACACGTCGGCCAGGTCTGAGTACGGGTGCGGCAATCCGGGTAGCAGGCTCATGCTGTATTTCTCCAGTGCGATGCATGGTGGGGGTGGGTGGAAGCAATTCTTCAGGCAGTAGGGAGAGTGGAAGGTGCAACGGCCTCTGGTCCAGTCAACGTCAGGTGCGTGGGTTCGGAGCCACTTGATGCCTAAGACCACAGAGAAGTGGGGCGAAGGTACGATGTCAAATTCAATGTATTCATAATGGTTCTGTTGGATGCACATCAGGGGTTCAGTGTACAGCCAGATGGGTTCGTTGCCAATCAGGGAGCCATCCACGGTTTGGATTGCCTGTGGATAGGGTTTCTCATAGAGCTCCACATAGTGTTCTTGGGCAAACCTCTCATCCATGTAGTTCCCTTCTGCTCCAGAGTCCACCAGAGCCTGTACCGCGACACTGTGGTAGGGGCTCACCCTCACCATGAGCAGCAGGAAGAGGTGGGCACGGTCAATGTCTGGATGGTACGTATGGGACAGCCAACTGCTCACCCGCCACTTCTCTGGGGCAGGTGAGTCGATCCAGGTCATGTTCCTTGGGCGGGACTCGGGGGGCAGCCTGAGCACTGCTCTCCTCTCTGCCAGCTTGTCTTCAATTTGCAGGACAACCACCATCAGGTTCTCCAGGGAATCTGGCTGAGGGATCCTGAACAGATAGTGCCTGATGTCTTCATTGAGCCCATGGCACAGGTGGGCCTGCAGGACTTCATCTGGCCAGCCCAAGGTGGGTATCAGACTCTGGAACTCATTGATGTAATCGGCGACGCTGCGGTTCCCCTGCCTGATTTTGAACATGGCGTCTTCTGCCACACGTAGCGTCTGCCGGTACTCGAACATTTCCGACATGGCCTCCAGGAAGCCCGTGAAGTCATTTATCAGGGGGCTGTTCTGCTCTACCAGGGTGTTGGCCCACTCCAAGGCTAGGCCAGACAGATGGCGCAAGACAAACTTAACTCTCAGGTGGTCATTGTAGAACATTGATGCGTGGCTCTGCATGGTCATCTGGCAGAGCACAACGAACTCATGGTAATCTCTTCGATCTCCAGAGAAGCGCCTGATGGTGGGCAGCTGGCCGTCCTCAATGGCTTGCGTCAAGATCTCCTCCGCCACTATCTGCTGTTGTCTGACATCTTGCATTCGGAGGAACATGGAGATGATGGTCCCCATCGTGGCCATGACTTCTTCTGGAGAGCTCCTGGGCTGACCCTCGCCTTCCAGCTCCCCACTTTCATCTTCCAGGTCAGTCTCGTCATCTGCCTGGGTCCCATACGAGTTGCCCGACAGGGAATCTATGCCATCGGTTGCCTCACTGAGTGGATCTGAACTATAGTAGGACCCCTCCAGGTCTTGGTCACTGTATGAATCCTCGCTTTCCTCATATGGGCCAATGGATGGCTCCTCCATGTCTTGGAGTAAATCAGTGGGCAGCTCTTGCATTTCCTGGATGGGGCCACTGGGTGGCTCTTCTCCTTCCTGGACGGGGTCACTGGGTGGCTCTTCTCCCTCTTGGACTGGGCCACTGAATGGCTCTTCTCCCTCCTGGACTGGGCCACTGAATGGCTCTTCTCCTTCCTGGACTGGGCCACTGAATGGCTTTTCTCCCTCCTGGACTGGGCCACTGGGTGGCTCTTCTCCCTCCTGGACTGGGACACTGGGTGGCTCTTCTCCCTCCTGGACTGGGCCACTGGGTGGCTCTTCTCCTTCCTGGACTGGGCCACTGTCTGAGCCTGCCTCTGCCTGCGCCTGTGCCCCTCTGCTGCCTGGTGTCTCCTCAACGGTGTTGGATGAGCCCTCGGAGGACTCCATTTGTTTTGATGATGGATTCTTAAGCTCCATCATCGTCTCAAATGAGTCTTCAGAGGGTTCTATCATGTCGTCGGTTGGAAAGGACTGTGCTCTGAAGACAGGTAAGGTTGTGATGAGTGTGATCAGAGACCACGACCGTGGAGATCAGAACCTAGGGGCAGAAAGGGATAAAAGCAGGAGGAAAAGTAGCAATTTAGGGTCTCAAGATGTTAGGGTCAGATTCTCAAGGACAAAGCAGATGCCCAAGTAGTTAGAATCAGAGGGAAACCAGAGAAATTCTCCCTGCATTCAATACAGCCTCCTCCTCTGGTCACTTGGGGCACCTCTAGAGGGGAGACTCAACCCCTGACCTGCCTCCCAGGCGGAGTCTAACTGCCCCGCCTGCCTCCTTCCTCCACTGGAATGAGAAATTCACAGTCCATAAATTTTGTGGAGCAACTGGCCCAGAGTGTCCTCCGTGGCAAGCAAGCACCTGGCAGGGCACACTTCTGGCCCATTTGTCCTGGCACCCATGCCTGGTCAGTTTCCCTTCCTGTCTCTATCATCCGAAAGTCATAAGGTCACATCTCAATGCCACTTGAAGCCACTGCTGGCAGGCTTGGTGGTCTGGAGCCAGCACAGCATGCTTGCTTGGAGGCGGGATCCTGCAGGGAGATGCTTGCTGTCTCACCAACTCTGGGGAAAGAGGAGAAATCGGGCACTTGGCCGCTTTCCTGCCTGTTGGGTCAGCAGCCAAAATAGCTCTTATTTCTTCCTCCAGGCTCCAAGCTGAGATAAGTGGGAGAAAGTGTGACTTTTGCTCTTAATTTTCTCCCCATAAATGTTTATAAAATGCCTACTGTGTGCTGAAAACTCGCACTTTTGTTGATTTTTCCTAGGTCATACTTGGGGGGGGAGTGGGATGGGGTGGATTTCTTGTTCTCAATTTGGTCTCCATCCAAAGCCACGCTCTCTCCAGCGCTGAGCTGGAGGTTTCCAAACACCACCCTTCCCAGCCTCTCTAAAATCGACCCTCCCAGGATTGCCCTGGTCTGCAGGGCTCCTGGAGCTTCAAACATCTGGCCTCAATTCTGTCCGTGCAAACATTTCTGCGTGCCTCTCGGATCCCATCTTTCCAAGTTTCCCCTTTGCTCAGGCAGGGACAGTCTTTTCATTCTTACAAGCACCCCCTTTTCTCTGTCACTGCTGATCTCCTCTGCTACAGGGGTGTATCCAACAGAGTTACAAAGCTGGGTGAGAGGAGGACATGGGACCTTTGAAATCTGTTTGTCCTGGAATTTTTGAAAATCTAGCCATGGGAGGATTTAGTGCACGGAAATTGAATTTAAAGGGATGTATTGGTTTGCAAAACAAATGAAACTATTCACTACCCCAGCCGTAAAGCTATTGTCTTTATAAATTTGACACCTCTGTTCTCAATTTTCTTTTTGAGGGCCACTAGGCTGACCTATCAAAAAGCACAAAAAACCCAAACAACAATAACAACAACAATAAAAACCCAAACCAAAAAAACGAAAACAAAACAAACCCAAAAAGCAAAATATAAACAAAAATCTCCTTGCTGTTCTCTATGTAAAATTCCCATTGGCTCAAATTCCTACCTTCCAGCCGGATAAAGCATTTGGATCTGCAGTTTCTCAGAATTGGACATCCCCTTGTTAGCATGGCACTTGCATTTGATCATGCAAGTCCTCTGATTAAAGCCTCTCACTGTTTATTTACTGTCTGTAATAGTAAACCCAAACCTTTTGTATAAACACATCTGACATGTAAACTTAACCAAAAAACCTTCTCTGGCTAAAACTGAAAGGCTTTAGTGCAATGCCCAAGTTGGACTTGTCATTCCTGGAGGGAGAGGTCACAGTTTCTAAACCTGGTGTACAAATGAGGTAAAACAACCATCTCAGAAGCATGCTCAGCATTTCACATAAATTAGCTCATTTCCTTTTCATGAAAGTTCTCAATGGCATGCACTATTAGTGAAATGTAAAATTTGACTAATGCATCTACAGGTTCATCTGTCAGGCATAAAAATCTCAGCAGGTCTCCCATTTAAGCTTGTGGTTTAAAATTTAAATTTGTAGCAATCCGATTATAAAACTAGATGATACATCTGCTTAATAAAAAGTCCACACTTAAAAGATTAACAAAATTGATCACATGAACGATTGACTCTCCTTTCCACCTTTCAACCAAATATCTCATGTTCTCAATATCTTAATAAGCCTGGATATCAGAAATTAAACTTTTAGCAGTATAAACAATATCTATCTTATGATTTTCTATTTAACACATACACATTTCATCTCTATACTATGAAGTTCCAATTGCTTAGCATAAATTAATTTTTAACCATGTGGTTTAATTGCTGATTTTTAACCATGTTATTTAATCAACACAAAAATCCATAGGTTCATAGGCCACCCCAGAAACCCTTGACTGCCTTCACGCCAAAGCTCTTAGATGATCACCAAAAGCCCATACTTCTTGTAACACACATGCACTGGCTCCTGTAACTTCCAGCTTCGCAAAGTCTCTGCCTTACCTATGAGACCAAGTCTTAAAGTGATCATAAAGTCATCCATTTCTTAGCAGACAGAGCCTATTCAACACACGAAGTTCATGATGTCATTCCCCTAAAATCTCATCATGGCGGGAGTCCAAATTCCTCAGCATGGCATGACAGTGTACACTCCTTGCATGCCTCAAAACCGTGTCCAAACCTGACATGCTCTGTAAATGTCTGACTTCTCTGCCCATGCTGTAGGTGACCCAGCCTCTCAGCACAGAAGCCTCACTGCCCCTTGCGCCGAGGGGCAGTGGGCATTCATTCATGCATTGAACATCAAATACACACACCTTAGCATAAAGCATGTTTTAAATAATCAGATTCCTTTGGAGACAAAACTCTTGACCATTTCCTTCCTTAAAACCCTTCCTTGGCCAAATTCCAAGCAGCCCCCTCCCCACACGAAAGGATTAAAAATGGTGTCTCACCCCCTGCTCAGGATACAACAGTGTCCTCGATGTGTGCGTGTGTCACATCTAACCATGTTCTGATAGCCACTGTCCTCTCTGCCGAACTCATGAACTGGAAGGAGTCACTCCCAGATTTAAAACGTTGCAAAATTTCTTTGTAGCACAAAGCCCCAAATTCTTAACAGACAGTGCAGTATCTTATCATGTCACTTACCTCCGGGCAAGTCAATTTTTTTTCTTTAAAAAAAAAAAAAGACCCAACAAATCTTCCCCCATCACACTTTAAGCCATTTATTGGCTTAAATCCGAACGTATTGGAGTGATGTTAGACTCTTGATATGTCATCCCTTAGAATAAAATTCACACGTCTTTGCCCAGTTCATTAAATCTGAGCTTGTAACTCCACCTTAAGAACCCTGCAATGTCTCTTAATTGTGCACGACATAAAAAGTCTAGATTCTTGGCATACAGTGAGCATTTGATTTCATAACTGTGCTATGTTATATCTATCTCACACAAAAAAACTCACTGTGTCACTCCGTTAGAATTGGATAAATCAAATGTTTAAGCATGTGCAAAAATCTCATCACGTCAGAGCTTCTAAATAAATTCCAAATTTCTCTGCACAGTCCCCATCTCGGCCATGTAAGCTCTCTAATTAAAACCTTTCCTCCACGTCAACATTAATCATATCTCCTTGGCATGCCCTGAGAGTCAAACTTTGGCATGCCCTCAACATAGAAAGTCAGAATGTTTAGGCATGATTCTTAAATGTGTGCCTGTTAACTTTCCTATTTACGATTTCTCAGTGTTTCTTGTTGCTTGTAATAATAAAGTCCAAAGCTGTTAGCCATAAATATATATTTTATCATGCTTTCTCCAGGCTTATCTCCCACAAGCAAACAATCTCACTATTAAGTTTTTTTAAAGCCTTTTGGCGGAAGCCCAAAGCCCTTAGTGTGATAGAAAATTTTGATCCTGCCACCCCTCAAAATAAAGTCCAGATTTCTACCCCAGAAACCCAAATCAATTTACAGTACTCGCGCTTGAGATCTTTCCACACACTTCCAGCAATGCTGAAAAGTCCCGCTATCTTTGAGTGACACTCTCATTTAATCAGGGCATTCTCAGCTCCCAACCTCTTACATTTCATGTCCATGACATAAAATCCAAGTGCCCCACTGCTAAATGGAGCCTGGAGTGAGCATATCTTGTGTTGAAACTATGTAGATCACTCTGTATGCTCGGGAATCTAGAGCTTAAATTGTTTTGCACAAAATAAAAAATTTTAACCATCTGTAACGCCCTTCCTAGTTTCTCCTTAGGCATTTCTCTAGAACGACTAAGTTCCGTGTCCCCAATTCTAAACTCATCTTGACTTTGGTGTTTCCAGAGCTCTGTTTTTTAAGACCTTTAGTCCATTGGTGCACCCAGCAGTCTGTCCTCATTCTTTTCTGCCTTAGGCATCCTGCTTGGACCCCAGAGAACTGGAGATGGGTACCACCATGCAGCCTCACAGCAGCCAGGAGGCGAACCCTGCACTCTGTACATTAAAGCTCTGCTGGAGGTGAGTAGGAGCCCCTTGTAGCAAGAGGAAGGACCCTCTACTCCAGGTGGCCCAGCCCAGGGATCTGCCTCTCTGGGTAGACGTGAGGCATACTGAATGCCATCCTCATTCTCTGACCTCTCTGGGCGATCACCTAGGCTTCCCCTGTCTCGCTCTCCACTGGCCACCCTGCATGCCTTTGGGCAGTGTGGAAGAAACATTCTCTGTCCTTCAGATTCATCTCAATGTCTGTTCTCAAACATTACATATTTTTTTTTTGATTTTGAAATTTCTATCAAAATCTGGATCTTGTGCCTAGAGTTGGAGCTACTCTTTGGGTCTTTCTTGGAACCCTCTATCTCACAACACTCAAGACAGACACCCCAGTCTCACCACTGCTAGTGTCCCGAGACTCGGTCAGGTCAGCTCCTTGCTTGCTTCTGAGCAAGTGGCCCATGGGGTCAGGGCTGCCACAGAGAGCATCTATGAAGGGTTCAGAGGGGGGAGGAGCGGGGGGGTGGCAAATCCCTCAGCAAATACCGTTCCCTGTACAGTAAAGGAAATCTGATTTTAAAAATAGAGCTTGGAAGAGGAGATGAAAAGATATTTAGGAGCAGAGTTGAGTGTTGAGCATGGGCCGGGGCTGGGGGCAGAGGAATTAGGGGAAAGGTGAGGACAGCGGAGGAGGGCGGGAGCCCCCACAGGAGTCTAGGAGGAGGGTGAAGTCAAGCAGAGGAGATGAGGTCAGCCATGGGTCTCCGAGACCTGCCCATTCACCCCGGGGGTCTTGGCTGCACGATGAGCATTATGTGCGGACCCCTGTTACTTTGGGCTTGTCTGAGACTCTCAGAACCACTTAAGTGTGATGGGCACAGCGACCAAGTCTTAAAGGATAGGTGGCCTCAGAATAAATATATTTTAGTCATTTCTCTACTTCCCTGGCCTTCTGGTGCCATGAATGGAAATGGAGCACCAGGATAGGAGTGGACTTTCAAGGACAATGAGGGACACAAATTATGTTGTTCGTTTATTTCATTAGACAAATGTCATGGTCAAGATGTGTCCTTGGCAGGCAGAGCCTTAGGATCCTTGTTGGTTTCCCTGGTGGAAAAGAGTGTGTTGGTCTTTCTTATCATCTTGCTGGGAAGGGAGTAGGACTTCCCAAAACCCTCAGCAGGACTTCCCAAAGCCCCACAAGGAGCTGGGGTCAGATGTCATTGTCTCAGCGGCCTTAGAATATCAAGGGAGCAGGCTGGACCCAGCCCATCCCTAGATCTCTGCTCCCCACTCCACTCTGACTTGGACATCTGAGATGGGGAGACTCTTCACCTCTCTGCTCAGGAAAAGAAGCAAAATTTCTCTCTCTGTGGAGTAGACAGAAATCCTTGATCATCAGCCCCTCATCTCCATGATGGGGTAACTGTGTTTTTTGAAGGGAAAATCCCATGACAGTGTGCAGAGAGTGAAAGTAGGTGGAGGACCTTTTCAGTCTGGGGTTTCCTGCTAGGGTGGGAAGCCTCCAGCAGAGGACCCTCAAGCGTGTTGCGTGCCTAACCATCCAGCGGCAGAGTAGTGCCCTTGACCCAGCCTTGTGTCCTGGCCCATGCCTGTTTAACTGGCAGTTTGGGGGGCAACTGGATCACTCTCCCAGAATAACCATTGAGGGGGAGAGTATGCCCCTCTGGGAGGGGCTGTGTAGCCATGCAGGAGCACACCCTTCCTCTGTGGGTTGCCCCAATTGCAGAACCAATCAGCTGCTCCTCTGCCTAAACTTTCCTTTCAAGGGGCATGGGCAGAGATGAAGCCTGGATAGTGATAGAGCCTGCGCAGCTGCTAGTCCTGCTGGGCCCCAACTTTCCATGTGACCTTCTTTTCCTGGCCCTCAGTTTCCCCATGGCTTTCTTACTTTCTTCTGGGGTTTCTGAGTGGTGCCTGGGGGGCTGCCCAGGCTGTGGAGGCAAAGGTAGGGTCTGAGTGTGCAGACAGAGATCAGGGACTCCTGCCCTACCTCAGTTCTAATAGCCGTACCCAGAAACTAGGGTCCTAGTTTTGTTAAAATAGAACTTCCCCAATCTACACAATGGTTTAAAGCACAGATGGGCTTCTTCTGGCACCTGCCTTGATCTTACAGCTCCTGCCTGCCTCTGGCTCGCTCCTTTGCCATCACTGCTGCTACAAGGCTACATGGGTGCACCTTGGTGGCTGTAGATGTAGGAGTGGGAGAGTATGTTAAATCTTGCAGGTGGTGACTTCAAGGCAGGAAGACCTCTTCTTAAGGTTTGTGAGAGGTAGGGTTAGGGCCAAGGAGAGAGGATGGCCAGCCCTGCAATCCTCACTTTGCTCATTTAGAAAGGGAAGGAGGTGTTCCCCTTTGTAAACTGTGAAAAACTGTGCACGAGTCTGGGTCTGTTCTTGTTACTCGGGTTTATCTGATTATTGCTTTTAGAACACCCACTCTAATTGCAGGGGTCGAGATTTAGACAGCATTGCACATGCAATGTCACCTTTAATTTTCCCATTAGCCCCATGATGGGAACAAGCCCTGCATTGAAAAGAATACACCAGAGTCAAAAGGTGGACCCACTGTCTAGGACCCTTGATTATCAGTGGCAAGAATGCAGACCCAATCCAGTGACAACCACTCTTACCCATTGCAAAGTGTGGTTGGTAACTATTTTATAAGGGACAGCGTATGGCCATGCAGAAGACTTAGGGACAGCTATAATTTTCCAACCATAGTGAAATCTGCCCAGTGCTATACTCTATCTTGGTTTTAATGCCATCATTGGAGGGGTGTCATACCCCTCTGTAGAGTTGAACTGACTTAGAAGACTTGGTGCTGATATCCAGCACCCAGCACCCAGGAAGGCAGAGTCAGAGACAGAAGCAGGGCTCTGAGCCAGGTTTATCCCCCTCCCCTGGTAGATGGCACAGGCAGAAACAGGTGCCCAAACAGGGATCAGGCAGTTGCCATTTGGGGACCTGGAGGGCCTCGTGGCCAAAGGCTGCCTTCATTCCATGCTGTTGATGTGGTCAGTCTCGTGGCCTGACAGGCAGCCAGACACAGAAGTGGGGGCCTTAGTGTCTGCCTCCATCTCCCCAAAAGGCTTGTGCTGTCATTCCCAATTCATTTTCTCTTATTTAGTATCAGCAGAGGAATAGGTCAGGATAAGACAGCTGACTGAGACTCCACTAATTATAGCTGTTCAAGTATTGGGTACCCCAGAAAATGTCCAAGCTAACCCTTTTACCTTTAGTTCTTAGCATGGCCATACCCTATCCATTGACCAGGTGCCCCCCCTCTACTGGGCAGAGGCCAGCATGGGACCCCTACCCCTGCTTACCTTGGCCGCAAGTGTCCAAGTGGATCTCCTGTGGTCCTGCTGGACTAGATCCTCGCTTCTTTCAGGAAGCTGTTAGATGAATGGATTTTCTTAGCAATGGAGGTAAAAAATCTAGAGGTAACTCCCTAGTCCCTTCGCCTATTCCCCAGAACAGGATTACGGATTTAAAACATTTTTTTCTGCCCTTCGCATATTTTCGCCAGACACGTCTGGCGTGTGTTGGCACACTTGACTTCTCTCACTCCTTAGGATACTCTATATAGGCATCACTTTTTAAAGCTCTCATTTTAGAAAAGAAGAACGTGAGGCTTGGGGTCCTACTGCTTGCAACTTGTGTGGGCCTGACGGTCCTGTTAAAGACCAAGCAAAAGCCTAGGTCATGGCATGCCTTAGCCAGAGCCTCAGCTTTTCCACACCCATCCTGGTACTTGTGTGTCTTGCTTTGGCCCTTGAGATGGGCTCCTGAGCACTTGACAAGCCATCTCTTCATAGAGGACCCCTATTTTGTTTTCCAGCAAGTAGATATAGATTTGATGTGAGTTTAGAACCCAGTTTCCTCTCCCATTGACCTTTCCTGCAGGGGGCAACTGTTGGAAGATTTCCAGGATGATCCCCTCTTCCTTATGCTGAATCCAGTCCACAGTGACTTCTTTGATGGGGGTGGTGGTCAGCAATTGTGCCTTAGTCTCATCTGTTTCAGGCACATAGTAGGTCTTCTGGTGGAAATGGTTCTTGGGTCAAAGACCCAGGGAGGCAGGGGACTCCTCACTCCCATACTTAGTGATTTCTTTTCTCCTCCTCCTAGGTAGCCAAGAGACAAGATGGCTACTTTCTTCCAGGAAGGGAGCAAATGCCCAGCTAGGATCCGAATAAAAGGTCTGTGAAATGATCTCTTTTCCTTTTAACATGTTAATTTAGAGAATTTGCAAATTTGTAGAGTTTCCAGAATGGAACTAACTGAAGCCTTTCATTTTGTTGCAGCTGGGGCTCACTGCCCCCCAAGGGGGCAGTGAGCCAGTGATTCCTGAGGGAGCCCTGGTCCCTCCCAAGGTAGCCTGTCTTATATGACCTCAGAGAGTCAACAGCCCAGACTCAGTACCCTGCCAGGCATGTATGCACTTCTCTTATACTTTCTGTTCTCTTTGGAGGAAGGGGCCCTCTAGAGGAGTAGAGATAACACAACCCTAACAAACTGGTACCCCTGTCTCTCTGGGTGTGCCCAAGGGAGGCTTTAATACCTGCCACCTAATGTGGGGATGGCCACTATGACACCCTGTTGGGTATAGAGGCTTGCATAGGGTCAGGGAGGACAATCTGCCCTTTGAGGAGCTGGGTAACCTTTGAACCCTGAATATAGCTGCTTTCCCCCTCTGTAAGATTGGGGCAGCAATGCCCAAATTTTGATAGCTGAAATAGAACAGAACAGAAAATACTTTCCAGGTGGGGAGTCCTTGCCCCATGCAAAGGTGGCTCTTTAGGAGGGCCTTCCTCCTGTGAACCCATTTTACAGGTGGGGAGTCCTTGCCCCATGCAAAGGTGGCTCTTTAGGAGGGCCTTCCTTCCGTGAACCCATTTTACAGGCAGGGAGTCCTTGCCCCATGCAAAGGTGACTCTTTAGGAGGGCCTTCCTCCTGTGGACCGTTTGAAAGCCCTTCTCATCATTTTGGAGTTAAGAGAAAAACAGAGGGGAGGATCAAATGGGAAGGCAGCTTTGGGCTCCCCCCAAAGCTGTTTGGGGGGTGTTTCCTGGTTTTACACAGGCTTTAGGCTATCTGTGTCCACATGGAAGTAACCCTGGGCTGCAAAACTGTAGGGAGTTTCATCTGGATACTGCTTTTTTGTTTTTTATTTGTCATAAAAATAGTTTGCATTTGTGAGATGCAAAATGAAACAGGCAGATCCTTGCCTCTTACCTTAAGGTATTCACCAGTAAGATGATGCCCACTCCACAAATCCTGCAAACGAAATAGCAGAGCCTCAAGTGTGACAGAGGTAATTAAGGGCTGGCCGCAGAGGCAGAAGACTAGTTAACTCACCTTAGATTTTTTTTTCCTGCCTAAAATCACAGTGGGAAACTGGTCTGCATTTCTTCAGAGGAGGCTGTTAACCCAGTAAATGACAAAGCGGCCTTGCGAGAACAAAGGTGGATGGGGTTTCAGAAGGCTGAGTTTAAAAGGGGTTAATTTTTGTTATTGTTGTTCAGGGGTCTCTGAGCCTCAAGCGTTTCTCTGAAGATTTGGGTGTAATCATATTATCTTTGACACACACGCAGCCCTGTGCGTGTTCTGAGAATCTGACAGCTTGTGACAGCTGCAGGGGCCTCACTAGCCGGGTCTGAAGCTTAGTCTGCAAGCACGACTCGGGGTACCTTGCAAAGAAGAGGCCTTCTGAGGAGTTTAGGGTGCCATGCACTACCTGAACAGGTTAGCAATGCTGATGTAGGACCATCTGGGTTAGACTCCACAGGTACATGGTAACAGTGTGTACTGCTTGGGAGTCAAACTGTCAGGGCACGCAGCAAGGCCCCGGCTCTTCGCCAGCAAGCAGGCTCCAGTGTTGACACACTCAGGCTGCTGTGTCTGTGTTTCTCTAGAGGCCCATGTCCCCTTTGCCAGCATCTATCTCAAGTCACATTCCCTCGGAGTTCTCATTCCATACAGCTAATCCCCTAGAACACAGGCCAGCGCATTAGCTTTCTGGGCCTCTTAAGGACCAAAAAGGAAAATGTTCCCCCATGGGTACATTGCAGACACTGAGGGTGGGAGACCCTGGAGGTGAAGTCATAGCTTTCGGCTCCCACCTGCGGCTGCATGTCACTTACAGGCTGCACAGGGCTAGGTCTTCAGTGTCACAGCACATAAAGAAGAAAAAGAAAAAAGGGAAAAGAGAAAGATAAACCTTGAGTCTCTGTGTGTGCAGAGCTTGCTTTGGGCACCTATAAGTGGCTTGTAATTTGTCCACTAAAATGCTTGTTCCGTTTGTTTTGGTTTGTAAAAGCCAGCAATAATAAAAATCCTTTAAACAAGCAAATTAAAATAAAACCTACAGAAAAGCTACCACACAAAATATTTATTGTAATTATTCAGGAAATGTGCTGCTCATTAATACAGGGGTTGGTAAAAATCAAAGTGCACATAGCACTTAGCCCCTCCCTCAAGCCCCTCCTCAAATTAGGGACTATGGGCCTTCTAGGTTCCTGCATTTTTCTGTACATTTGCTTACATCTATAAACCCACGTCCAGAGTGTATGACTTTGTTCCTTTTGTACAGGGGCTATTTCAAAGCTAGTGTTTTTCCTTTTGCATTTTGTATCAGCTTGTTTTTCTTCCCTTCAGAATGTGCTTGGCAATAACAAAGATCCATAGCCTTCCTTATGGTACCCAGCACATCAGATTCCCGAATGGTGTACACACTGGAGTTGATTTAACCATCTCACTACCACTCTGAAATCTGGGGTCCTTTATCCTGGCAGGTGTAAGTAATTACTGAGCACTCTGGATATGGGGAGTGAGCTCACGAGTATTTATGACACTAATAGAAATGAATATATGAATACATACATTAGCAGAATAAAAGGCGATATGCCTTGGACCAATGATAGGAAAGTGTCTATGAACAAAGGACTGTGATTAATCTGGTTCTTTGTAAAATGCAGAGGTCCATTAAAAGACAATAGGTCTGGTGTTTCCCTCTTTTTAAGAGCTGTTTAATATTCCAGCATATGTATGCAGTGCTGTGGCTTAAACCGTGTTCTATTGAAAATCCCAGCTGTACTGTTCTTCTCCAGAGAATGTGCACAGATAGAAGCGTGGTCAAAATCCTACTCATCAGGGCAGGTCATGGGTTCCCGGTTGCTCATTATATTATTTAAAAACTAAAGCCATGAATACATAAATAAAGGTGGTATCTACACGGATCAGCGAGAAGGGCATGCCACACACCCACATTTTAATTAATGTGATCCAGCTCAACTGATGGCCGATTAAAAAGAACTGAGCTGTTTTCATTTTATGCCATTGCTGATAGCACCGCAGAGAACATTCTAGTAGCTAAGCTTGTGAACACATCCTTAACGGGGTGGGGGGTTTGCTGAGTAAATGATTTGCACAGATTTATGTTCATTGAGCCATCTTTCTAAAATACCACTTTGACCTTATTACCATCTTGCCTTCCAATCCAGTCCTCTAGCTGACAGCTTCCGGAATGTCGTCCAAGGGGAAAGGGAAAGGAGAAAGGAAAAAGCCTGATACAGAAGTCCATTGAGCATCATGCTCTCTCAGCCTATGGCCGTACTGGCCACCCTGTGCTTAGGGTGATGAATTTCCTTGACATACCCCCCGACCCCCCCTCCCGCCGAAAGTAAACCCCTAATGTCTAAAATTCCTCAGACCATGGTCGCTGGAACTCATAGGGTTTCCTATTCTAAAGCTGCTTTTTTTTAACCCCCTATAATTAACTGAAGGGATCAGATGTTAATCACCCGTTCTTTTGTCCCTTCCAGAAACCCCTTCTGTGTTTCCTGAGACTGATTCCTGAGACCCCTCTGGGCAGAGGGCCATGTCGCATGCTGTGTGGTGCTGGTGAGTCTGCATATCACCGCAATACTGCACGTGTATTGTTACACATATGTGCACACACACACACTTCCCATACTCATGGGTTGAGAGTCCCGTGATTAAATTCTCATCATAACTGTGGCCTAGTGATACATCTGTCTTTTGGCTTGCTTCTTGCCTTCTTATCCCAGGATGTATTAAAGGGAAAAAGCAGGTGGTGGCTGGAGCAGTCCTGGCCTAGAACATACAGGTCTGTGAGTGGGACACGTCTGTCTTTGAGTCAACCGTGCCTCTAGGGACAAAGGCCTTGGTCTGTGAGTCCAGGGTGAAATGGGCTTGGTGCCCTTTCTTTTCTGGCATGGGAGTGGGCTCAGGACTTGCAAATAACCATCCTCAGCTCTAATCCAGCTACAGAACAGACTCAAGCTGTGTGTCCTTAGCTAGCTTACAAGCGTCTCTGTGCTTTGGTCCCTTTTTTTTTTTTTTTGCAAAATCCATAACGTCTCTCTCTCACACACAGGCCCATTGAGATTCAGTGAGAAAATAGTTCAAATAAATAATCTGCTGCAGTAACACACGCAGGGCACCTAGTAAAATCCCAAGCTTGCCCAGCCCAGCCCAGCCAGGTGTCATCCTGTCCCTGTGACCCCCCCTCCCTCCACTGCAGCCACCGGCGCCCCATGCCTTCCCTCTTCAGGGCAGCAGTGCCTTTTCAGCGACCAAGACTGACAGAAGCAAACAAAAAAGTCCCCAGAATGCATAAAGCCTCCTGGCTCCCCTGCCCAGGCTCCTGTACCCTTGCAGACCCTCCCAAGGGATTCCTGTGCCCTTCCCCAACACCTGGGGCCAGCCCAGCTGCCTTACTGCTCTAATTGGGGTCTCCTGTAGTTTGGTGGACAGTGCATCTTATTTTCATATAAATAAATATAAGAAGTCAGATTGCTCCCAGGCAGCCTTTGGAGGCTTCCATTTTACAGCCTTTGGCAAGGATGGTTCCGGAGAACCAGTGGTGGTGATGACCCCCACAAAGCTCAGCTTCCCAGTACCACAAAGAAGCCCAGCCGCTGCCCCTGAGCCATCTGTGTGCTGGGCGTTTGGGGAAAGTGCGACTTGCCTGTCACCCCTCACACAGAAGGGACCCTCCTCGGTTGCCTGCACAAAGCCTCCTCTCTATCCACTGGTTTCTTCACCGGTCAGGCAGATGTCTCCTCCGTGTGTGACTCTGCTTTCCACAGAAACCCATTTCTCAACTCCCTCAAGCCTGTATTTTATCCCCATGCCTTGAGCAACAGGAGTTATCAGCGGATGCTGCCAGCAGTGTCCCCTCCCCACCCAGCAGGAGCTAAAGGGCTTGTTGCCTTATGACCCCAGCTCCTGGGTTGGACTTTGGTGACTTTCTTAACAGTGAATCTCTTCTGAGCCCAGTCAGGGTCTTCAGTCCCCTCTAACCAGAAATGTTTATTCACAAATGTGTGTGTGTGTGTGTGTGCGTGCACGCATGCACACATGTGTGTGCTTGCATGCTCGTCTTCCTCATCCATATCCCACAGGGAGCCCTCCCCACATAATACTGCAAAGGCAGTGACATACGTGAATGTCACGTCGCCAAATGTCGAATGTCCACTTCCAGAGCGCCAAACAAATCCTTTAATAGACAAAAACAGCAAAACAACAACCAAACACCCCAACATCAAGGCTCTATGAGTGCAAACTGCTTTCTCAAGCCTTTGCAGCCTTAACCCAGCCCATCTGTCCTCTAGCTCGCTCACCTGCAACACGATGCTGCCCCCGCTTGGCAGGTCAGAGCAGCCCAGAGACCTTGGGCCCCCAGATCGGGGGTTTTTGGGAGCTGGGCACTCAGGCAGCAGAAACGAGGGGGACTTTGCTCAAATAATTCTGTCATTTTTCAAAGTCTTTTTCCATGCTCCTTTTGAAATATTTTTCTCCATGGAGATATGACCCTGCTCAAGGTTTATCCAGTTCATCCTGATTGTTCCACAGACAAGAAAGCCCAGCCAGCCTATCAGTTGTCCCTGGAATGTACACACTTACGCATAACGCACGTACAGGGAGTTCACACACTAGGAGCGATGTCAGGAGACTCCTATAGAAACTGCTGAGTGCAGGTCTATCTGGTTGGGAGGTCCCTCTGCTAAAAGCCCCAAACCCCCCCTAGTCCCCAGTGAACCTGCAGGAATAGGCCAGAAGAGTCAGTGCTAGACTGTAACGCCATGGGCTGCATCCATCAGTGTGCAGGCTCCTTAGTCCCACCACTGGTTAGAGTGATTTCACAAGCCCCCCAGACTTCCCAGGCCATGCTGCAACAGCTATCCGACTCTGTGACTAGGGCCTAGCCTCCAGAGACATGGCCTGCTGTTCTGATAACCAGCTGGTACCTCAAACAGCTGGAGCCCACTTTCTATGCCCTCCACCCACTTTCCGAGGCTGTTGCCTTCCAGGTGACTCAGACCAGCACTCCTGGACCTGAAATAAGGCAGAGAAGACCCTTGGCCACTACAGGTGGCCCTCCCTTAACAGGGACTTGGCTGCAGGACAGCTCCCACCATNCCCCCCCCCGTCTCAGCGCCTCTCCCTCAGTGCCTCAGTTTGACCGCCAACTATCAGTGTGCCTTTGCCATTTAACCTTTGGCAAGGTCATGGCAAAGGTCAACAGCAAAGGTCACGCATCCTTACCCCAACCCCAGCCAGCTCCTCTCCAGCCAGCCCCACTTGTTGGCTCAGGACTCAGCCCTGTGGGAGCTTTTCCAAAGCCTATCTCTTTGGGCTGCTAGCCAGCTAGCAAACACTGCTGCAGCCTCCCCACCACGTACCGGCCTGCCTCTCTGCGCGGGTGCCTCCAGTAACAGGGAGCTCCCTCTCCCCTGCAGGCTGCTTGGGGGCTCACGCACTGAGACGCTCCTCTCAGCCCTCCCCTGTCTGCTGCATCAGCCTCCACAGCTCCACAGCAGCCTTCTTGTGCCTTGGCCCTCAGGTCTTTATGGGAGGCAAACTCCCTCTCTTCAGGGTCCTTCCTGTGTTGTGCTGAATAACAAAACCTCCACCCACCATGAGAACAAGTTTGGGGGCCTCTACAACTGTCTGGGGGTGTTTCTCCCTTGGTCCATTACACCCTTTGCCCTATTGTTCTCCCAGTAGTCCAGGGGAGAAAATGGTACCCCCCCGGGGCAGCTGCTTTGCCTGTAGCTATTAAGCAGCTCTGAACCCTCTTGATTTCTCTCTCTCTCTCTCTCTCTCTCTCTCTCTCTCTCTCTCT
>LOJH01000017.1:8355-22266 GCA_001685095.1 Ellobius talpinus | reverse complement strand
TCTCTCTCTCTCTCTCTCTCTCTCTCTCTCTCTCTCTTTCTCTTTCTCTCTCTCACTTTCCCTTTCTCTCCCCCTTTTTTATGGCCCCTTCACCAGTTGCTAGGGAGAAGCCTCTTAATGCAAAGCCCCCTGCTTCTTTTTTTCTGATGGAACAGTGGCTGTCTGGCCAGCTCTGGTTGCCCTGCAGAAGTGGGAGCTGCAGAAGCAGCTGCAGCAGGGCTGGGGGGCTCTCACGCTGCACAGCTAGGCTTGACTCTCACTCTGCGGTTGTGAGACCACACAATTCCCTTCAGTTTTCAGAGTCTGGGGCTTTGCCTGCGAAATGGAGATGAGAGTTTTTCTCTCACTGGCTTGAAGTGAGGACTTAAGGAGATGAGAGTAGCTTAGCCTTCACCAGACACTTCATAAACGCTTGTGGAGTCGGCAGTGGGACCCAGGAGGAGGGCGACATGTAACAAGTGTCATAAGAGAGAAAACAGTCTGGCCTTTCAAGACCCCAAGCTGCATACACGCTGCAATATCTCCTGGCAGAGGCCCCTCTGCTGGCTTAATCACACAAATCAAGCCTGCCAGAGGCACCCCTTAACCTGGGGAACTCACGGGAGATGCAGCAGGCAGCAGAAATGCCATGCAGAGCCCACATCTGCATTTACTAGCTTTGCATGGTAGATAACAGCATTTGGGGAAAGCAGTAAGGCAGAGAGAGACATTTCCTTCCTGTCACTCCTTTGAAGGGCCAACTAAGAAAAGGAGGTTTAGGGAGGACAAACAACAAACAGCAAGCTCAGGGCATCCTCTAGATGGTGGGAAACAGCTGACTCTCCACTCATTCACACTCCCAGACACTGCAACACACTTACCTCCTACGTCCCAAGCGTGAGGCTAGGGCTAAAGTGATGATGTCAGTTGGCCGGTCGGCCGATCGCTCGGTCTGTCAGTCAGTCGGTCGGTCGATCGGTCGGTCGGTCAGTCGGCTTCCTGTCTTCGAACTGCAATCATTCCAAAGGAGAAAACAAACAGGGAATAGTTTACCACACAGAAATGCACTCAAGGGCGGGTGGTAGCAGTGGGGATTCATGGAGCCCCCGGAAGAAGCCTTGAACTGGGATGTCTGTCTAGCACTCACATGGGGAACCTCACAAATAGGAGTCCATGATCTGCATTGGATTGATGAAGAAGCTAAAGGCACAGAAAGGCCAAGTCCCATACTCACCATCTCTCAGCTGGTGTAAGGTTGGGCCAGGATGAAACCCAAGGCTCTCCCAGGCTCCCCACCACACCCTGCTGCTGAAGACTGCCTAGCAAGGCTGTGCTGAGTGTTGGGGGGGTGATGTGGGTGGGCAGAAGATGGATTGATTAGTTTTAAGCACCTCCCACTGTACTTGAGATCTCGGCTCTTTTGTGGCCCAATCAGTTTGAAGGGCAGGTTCAAAATTAGGTGTAAGGACCTATAAGCAGAGGCTTATGAAAATGATATTATTAACCTGATGAGGAGAGGGCCCCTACTTATCTTTAATCAAATTGCAGATATAGTGGGGGCTAGGATTTGTTTGGGTGGATGGCGAGTTAGAGAGATCCAAATGTTCCCGGGTTCTGGTGAGCTTCCTGGTGCAAAAGTGTCATCTCTAAGTGTCTGGGGCTGAGAGCTGGGAACAGAGATTTCCTAATGCAGGCCCCTCATCTCAGGGAAGTGCCCTACACTGACCACTTATGGTGGGGGGGACCCCAAGCCCCTTCCTCAGATATAAACTGGGACCCTGAACCTTTTCTCATCTCAATTTGTCATCTGTGTGAGAGAAATAGAAACCAAACATCATTCTAAGAGACAATTCCACTCCTACGTGTTAGAGAGAGGCACCAAGCATCGTTTTAAGAGATGATCCCACTCCCATAACCTTTTCTGGTGATGGCTGCTGTTACCAGACACCTGTTTGCTTGTCAGAGCTGTGTTGAACAGGAGAACTCAGGCTGCTGCCCTTACTTCAGAGGGTGACGTGGATGGGGAGAGGAGAGGGGAGGGGAGAGGTGACCCCTACAAAGGAGCAGAGAGCAGAGTTCTGCTTTGGATAGGAGTTGAGCCACTTAAGATTTGTGTCAACTCAGGGTTCAGTGGAAATGGTCCCAAATCTTCAGACACCAGCCAAGAGTCTGTGGCGCCCCCAAGTGCCACAAGGGGGCTGCCTGGGCTACAAGTTTTTGTATTCTTAAATGAGGAGGGGGAGGCAAGAAGAGGAGGGACCTGTGCTTTGGATTTCTGCAGCAGCACTTTAATTGCAGCAGATACAGAGGAAGCAGGCGGGCAGGGGGGCGACAGTGTCCCAGGGTGGCTTCAGGCGGCCCCTTTCCCTCACAGGATCTGAGCTGCAATGCAGACGGGGCTGCGGTGGGCAAGCTGCTGAGGGTCTGAGCTGTCCGGTGTCTGCTTCCCAGAGTGAGGAATGAAAGATGAGGGAGAAAGCAGGGAGTGCCCAGGAAACCCAAGGGAAGAGCGAAGATGGGGCTGTTGCAGGAGGTTCAGGAAAGTGGGGGCTCTGGGAACAGTGGGGTAGTGGACCAGGCAGTTTTGGGGTTTCAAGGTGAGTCAGTTTACTGTCCTATGAGTGAGAGCAAAGTTGAGTGGGGAAGAAAGCAGCTGTGACAGCTTGGCAAGCCGTTTGAGGGAGAAAAGCATCAATTCTTATCTTTCCAAAGAGGCTTAATTAAAAATAAAACAAAATAGAAAACTAGACAGTGTGGCTGAGCTGGTTACTCACTGTGTGTGACAGGTGACAGTGCCTTTCTCTTAACTAAACTGTCACAACATCCCAGCAGGAGGGCATGCAGGCTACTGTTTCTGCCTTCAGGAGAGATGCTGTGGATCTCTAGAGCTAGGGGAGAGTCTGGGGGTGCAAGAGGGCCAGCGGGGAGCTAGATGGCGTGCATCTGGATGGTGTGCATCTGGTGGTGGTCTGGAGGTCTGGGGGTGCAAGCAGGCCGGCAGAGAGCTAGATGGTGTGCATCTGATGGGGGTCTGGAGTGTTTGGGGGTGTAAGCAGGCCAGCAGAGATCTAGATGGTGTGCATCTGGTGGGGGTCTGGAGTGTCTGAGGTGCAAGCAGGCCAGCAGGGAGCTAGATGGTGTACATCTGGTGGGGGTCTGGAGGGTCTGGGGGTGCAAGCAGCCCAGCAGGGAGCTAGATGGTGTGCACCGGGTGGGTGCCTGTTCCTCAGTGCCCCCCCACCCCCCAGCACTGGAACTTACCCTTTAGTCCACCCAATTTGTAGTAAGTGTTCTTCAGTCCTCATGCCACTTGGAGATATCTGTGAGCCAGCCCCACAACATTCTGCTAGACTGAAATTAGATCCAAAGCCCCCTCTGAGCTTTGGGTTTCCCTAGACCCCACTTCTTACCGCCTATCCTTCATTTTTACTTGTTGCTTAAAAAGAAAGCCAGCATTTATTATGGAGATTTTTCAGACAACACAAGCAGAGAAAGCAATGTGTTCTTAAACACCACAGTTTTAAATTTTTTATTTCATCATCTAGATGTAGTGCCCACCAAATCCATCTATCCCTCTGCTTCATCTGAGCTCTGGACCCTCCCTTGCTCCCCACTGCCCAGTCCCCAGCCTTGGGCTGTTTTGAGGCTAATTCTAGAGATCACATTGTTTCTTCTGTGCATCTTTGAATATTTATCTCTGAAAAGGGGCTGCCCCCTTCATAAAAACATAAAGATGCTATCCATTACCCCGATTTTTATAAAAATACGTGTAATACTATTATCACAGTTAAACACTTAACGGCTTTTCTTTTCTGCCATCTAACCTCTATGCAGTGCCCAAATCTTCCTGACGGACTCATAAATTTCTTTTATGATTGGCTTATTCAGATCTCTGTCCAAAGTACTTGCTGTACTTTCAAGGGGCCTGTGGGGTTCTCAAAGGTAAGTACAGCTTGAAATTCAGCGCTTTAACCAAGTACAAACTTAGTGAGCCTCAGTTTTCTCCCTGAAAATGGGTCCAATTCTGGGTACCTCCAAGGGCTGTCAGACAAGTTGGAGACAGGTACATACATATCCCCCAGCCCCATATCAAACAAAAAATAGACACGGCAGCCAGCAGCTGTTATTTGAATTATCCGTTTTTCACGGAAACCTCTGAAAGAGTTGGACTGGATAGACAAGACAGAGCTGGCCATCATCCACAAAACAAAAGGCGCCTGGCAGGCCAGGGCCTTGAGTGATTTAGACAGAGCGTGTACCACATCTCAACAAGGGCAGCCTGTAGCCCATGGGGCTAGGGTCCCGGGACCCCCCACCGGGTGCTGGTCCACTAGGTGGCACTCTCTGCTGTGTGTCTAGGACAGACCACTCCCCAAGGTACTCAGGCCACAGCCAAAACATCCCAGGTAATTCTAAAACATCAGCTCCACATGTCATGCAAAACGCAGTGTTTTTTCTCTCTGCATCCCTCCCAGCCCAGTAGCAGAAACAAGAAAATGCAAACATTTCATAACAAATTGCTGAGACCAAACACTAGACAGCCCACCTCCCTTTTAGTTCTCCGTCCTAGCTACATCTGATTGCTCATTATTTTACAGATAAGAGGATGATGAGGGGGTCAAGGATTTGCCCGAGATCAGCTAGCAAGCAGGACCCAGGGCTCCAACCCAGGTTTGTATGATCCCTTTGCAAAACAGAGAAGTGGAAGGGTGGAGGGTCGTTCTGATGGATGGGTAGGTTCCAGCATGAAGATGCGTGAGTGCCTAGCAAGGCGGCTGTATGATGATAAATGCTAGAGGGATGGGGGCATGGATAACACAGGCCAGCAAGCTTCCCTATAGATAGGAGACCCATAGATGGAGGAGAAGAAGAGGCAGTTTCTCACCAAGATCAAAGGCTTCCTGGCTCTTCCAGGAGAAGTTCCCTCTTTGCAGTCTGCTGGTGAAGCTCCTGCGTTCTGTGCAGCCTCCGAGTGGATCGATTGACTCAGGTGGTTCTGAGATAACAGGTGGCCGACCAGGTCACGAGGACCCAGTTCCAGCTATGGTGCTGGGGCTGCTCCCTGGCAGCTCTCAGTCCCTGCTGCTTTCACGTGTGCTGGGGAACAGCAGGCTGCTGCCTCTCCACCGGCTCTCCTGGATGACTAAGCCCAGAGCCCTGGCCTCACGCTCAGCCCTCCTCTTGAACTTGGTGTTCTTTTATCTATGCTAGATCATCACAGCCACCCTCCATGATGGCATTTTCCACTGTCAATCAAACGGAGAAGAAACTGAGGGTTAGAGATGCTAAAAAGACTGTCCTAAAAGTCATATAGGGGGCAGATGCAGACCCAGCCTCCCTTTTTCTCCCAAACCCACACTTCTGACAGACTGCCTTTCCTCTATGGCCACGTCTGAAAAGAAACCTGTGTGTTCCTCAGCACTCCCTCATGTCAGGAGCACCTTTGGGGCTAAACTTCTTATCCAATCGAATCGTAGTTTATTTTCTAAGCAACATCTTCTCAAGTACATTCTATCTGTAATTATCACACAAGCAGGGGCCACACGTACTCTGCCATCCCGTGGGAAAAACGAACAAGTGAGTTTTCCTGCATTTTCTATTCTGACTGAATGCTAATGGAGTAGGTGTAAAAATGGCTACCCAGCCCGAGGGGGTGCGAGGCGGGGAGCACAGGGACTGGGAATGGCCTCTCAGCAAAACGGGCTTCCGTCTAGCAGCTAGGTTTGCAAAGCTGCACATGGGCCAAGCTCAGCCAGGGTCTGCCAGGGTCTACCCTGTATGTGCCTTAACCCTAGGGCCGCAACCCTAGTGCCTCAGTTGACCCAGTTGTAACACAGAATACCAAAAGCACATATTATTATTATTATTGTTGTTATTATTATTATTTCTTTTGAGACATGGTTTTACCATGTAGCCATGACTGTCCTGGAACTTGTTAGGTAGACCATGTTGGCCTCAAATTCACAGAGATCCACCTGCCTCTACTTCCTGAGTGCTGGGATCAAAGGCATGCACCACAATACCTGGCCGTATTAACAGGCATTTAAAGCTACTCAAGGGGCTGGAAGATGGCACAGTTGAGAGTGCTTACTGCATTTCCAGAGGAGCCAAGTTCAGTGCCCAGAACCCACATCAGGCCACATACAATTAATTGCTCCAGCCTCAAATAGATTCACCACCCCCTTCTGGATTCTGCAAGCAACTACAAATTCATATATGCGCAGTTTAATATATATATATATATGCAGTGAACTGAACTCTTAAAATACACAAAAGGGGGCTGGGATGGAGCATGCTCCCCTAGCATTCCCAAAGCCCTGAGTTTGACCCCCAGCACCATGAAAAACTGGATGAGGTTACAGACCTGTGATCTTAGTACTGAGAAGGTAGAAGCAAGAAGATCAGATGTTCAAGATCACCCTTGACCACATAGCGATTCGAAGCCAGTTGAGGTGCCTGAAACCCTTCTGTCCCCAAAAGGTGTTTTAATCATAACTACTGAGATAGGATTTAATATCTTTGGTAAGAATCATCAGCCACTTGGGACATCCACTGCCTCATTTTGCTTCTTCCCTGCTGTGTGACCACTTGCCAGTCACTTAACCTCTCTGAGACTCAGTTTGCCAATGAATAAATTAGGACTTCTGGTACCTTTGTGCCAGTATCACCATCTCAGTGGTGCTTTCTCCCCTGATAGCTGCTTTCTTTGCCCCCATGGTTCAAGTTACTATGTCAGCCCCACATTTTGTGCTTCTTAAGTCTGAGTGTTCTTCTTTTCTGCCTTCCCCCACAGGGCTGATTATTCTCAGAAGATTTTGCCCTATTCTCAGCATCTAGACCTGGAACAGAACGGGAGCGAGGATGTCTGGTGCCTAGTCATATCCACACCCAAGGAGGGTCCGTGTGTGCACAGCTAGCTGCTCGGGGCTCGGTACAGTGTCTGCATTCAGTAACTATTGGCTAATTATGACTATTATGTCTAATTGACAGGACTGTTGTAGGAATGAAATGAAAATAATGTATGCTCTCGTGTGGTGTGCCGTGTGTCTTCTGTGCTGGGTGCAGGATGAACTGTGCTGTCACCCTCTGGGGCCCACAGGGGGACTTTTATACCACCTGAGGCCCCATGTGGGATCTGGTAGCTGGGAGCTGGGAGTAGGGAACTGGGAGCTGGAAGCTGGGAGCAGGGAGTTGGGAGCTGGGAGCTGGCTGTGGAATTGGCTTGGCTTGGTCAGTGAGCGCCCCCTTTGGTCTAGAGGGGAATAATTTGAAATTCAAGAATTTCTTGGCAATTCAGGGCTCATTTTGAAGAGTGCTTTTTTAGCATTTGGGCAGCCCTGAGTTTGAAACCCCCAACACTGCACAATAGTAAGTGTGGCAGCCCAGTCCTCTAATCCAAGCACTCCAGAGGTGGAAGCAGAGAGATCAGGGATTCAAAGCCATCCTCAGGCCAGCCTGGGTTTTAGGAGACCCCATCTAAAGAAAAACAAATACAAACAGATCAAAACAGCAAGTCTGATAGCACAGATTATTCCCAGAGATCAATTCGTTTCCTACACTGTTTTCACTTTCAAAAATGCATCCCTTTGGGTGGATTTCTTCTTTTAACTATGATATCTTGATCACAAAGGAACAGCTGCCAATTATGTCTGGTCTAAGAGCCATTCTTCCTGAAACCTATGGCTAGGCCTGAGCACAGAGTGAGTTTGATTGTTTAATCTTTAGGAGACTGTTTGAGCAGATAGGTGTGTGGGGTGGGGCTGGTGGTCAGAGTATGCACAGGGCGGCCGTTGCTTTGAGGATCGGTCTGTAAGTCCACCCGTCAGTCCACCTGGTCCATCGGTCGGTCGGTCGGTAGTCCTTCACCCTGTTGGACCCAGGAAGGTGATGCTGTCCTCACTCTACAAATCCTGCGAGTCCGGGGCCTAAGACAGAGAGACCAGGTCACGTCTCTGCAGTCACACAGCTCATGAGTGCCTGCTGGGGTGGAACCTGGTTTGTCTGTCTGTCACCATCGCTCGGCAGCTGCGGGAGCAAAGATTTGGACAAGGGGCTCAGTGATGTCATGGGAGGGGCTTCTCCCTGGCTTTGAAGAGAATGATTAACTTTGCTCAGAGGCCAGTGCTATGGATGTCTTGTGATTGGGGAACATAGCACAGAGAGGGTCCTTAATTATCTTGATGTCACCCAGCTAGCTAGAAGTTGAGGCTGAATTTGCGGGTGGGTATCAGTGGCTATTTCTGTCGGCCACTCTGTCCTCATGACTGTGATTGTAAGCAGAAACAGCATATGTGTGTGAGAGTCTGGGTTAAAGTCCTGTCACCAACTCTGGGTGGGCATATCCTAAAGTCAAGCTGCGTGTCTTCAGCAGGTCGCAGGCTCTTACAAAACATATTTTAAGGACACACATGTGTTTAAATGTTATTTGTATAAAAGGAGGAGGGAAGAACCATTGGTTAAAATGGGTAACCAGCTGGACAATGGGGGCAAGAGGGTGGGGCTGTGTGTAGTTAGTCCTAAGTGAACCTCATAGTAAGTAAAATAAGATATGTATAAGGCCTGAGGACGTGTGTGGGCTGCGAACCAAATACTGGGGCTAACACATCACCAGTGGGTAACATATAAGAAGAGCTCAGAATGATTTGGGGCTGGTAATTTTTTTATTAAAAATTAAAAGAACATGAAATAATGTCCTCATGCCTTGAATCCAGCAGCTATGAGGGTCCTTCAAATAAACACCCAGACTGACTCAGGTCTGCTAACCTCATGAGCATAAGGGCCCAGCAACCCTTTCCTTCCATTCTGGGACCCTCACATGGCCACTCTGTACAGGTGGCAGGCCTGGTACTTTAGGAAGTAATAAGGAATGATGTATAGTTATGTACAAAACAAATTATGCATAAATTCAATTAATTATGCGTAAAATTAAAGACCAGTTTATGTAGACCAACCATGAGGTGTTGTTTTCTGTCCTGTTTTAAGATGATTTAATTGACAAATCGAAATTGTATGTATTTAAGCTTCAGTGTCTGCCGTTTGTGTCCAATACTCCATACACTGTCCTGCTTATGTGTGGGAGGAGAATATTTAAGATGGACATTCTGTGTTAATTTTAAATTCACATTTCTGTTAACTAGAGTTGCTGCTGTGTACATTGTCCATTGAGAACTCAATGTTCTTACAAAAACAAGTTGTACTTTCTGACCAGCTCCTGTTCTTCACACCCACTGACCTCTGCTAACTGCCATTCTGCTCTGAGTTTGGGTGACATTATTAAGAGAGCAAACCCAGCCAACTGTTGGCCTGTGAGTAAGAAGGCACTAGGGTGTGCAGAACGGTCAGTGGTCCTGGGTTGGTTGGTGCCTTTAAGTGTCCTTGGCCTGTGGTTAAAATGCTTTAAATGAGTGCGTGAGGGCACGATGACAGGAGCCTAAGAGTGGCCCCCAACATGTCTATCTATTGTGTAATTGTAGCCCTTTTAAAACCTTTCTTCTGTGTGTTAAGAATCATGTGGGTGTACTGAGCTATCTGCTCCAGATTAGTGCTCAGTTCCTCTGTGTTTATTGTATTTAAAAATGTTTAAAAACCATGGGGAAACGAATAGGCAATAACGGTGAGATTATATCTGGAGCCAAAATGGTTGTGTTTCCAACTCTGTACCTAGGTCTGTTTGGAAGAGGGTCTGTTGTTTCCTTTGTGGACAGGAAGTGCAGGGATCAATGTTTGTAGAAAGAGTTGCTTTTTTTAAAGGTGGTCAATCAATGCATATTTATTGAAACAATAACTATGAATGAATGAATGAATGAATGAATGAATGAATGAATGAAAATGAATACCTGCTTGGGCCAGTATCATGATCTGAGACTAAGATTAGCTGCCTTGCTCACTAATGGCAGTGAAGCAGGTCTTCCTACTTTGTAATATCTGCCTTGTGTTCCACAGAGTGGAGGCCCTAATATGAATGGAGACCTAGTCTGCTGGTTGAGACCTTGGCAGTGACCACTGTGGGCAATGAGCCATCGACCAACAATGTGAGTAATGGCTCCTTTTGTTATTTTGAACTTGGGATTTTGGCTGATGGGTGTTTGTTGCATTATTAAACATGATTGAGTTTGTAAATAAAATCAAAGATGGCCAAAGCACTAGTCAGTGATGAGAGAGTCATGAAACAAGGGTAATTAATCCAATTAGGCATAATAATTACCAAATTAGAAATTATATAGTTGGCTGTTCCCTATGTAGAAAATAGCAAAGAAAAATGGAATATCTCAGGCTAGGGTGACAGCTTAATTGGTAATGTGCTTGCCCTACAAGCATGAGGGCCTGCCTTCAATGTCCTGGTGCCCACATGCAAAAACTAGGCATGGTGGTATGCTTATAATCTCAGTCCTGGAGAGGCAGCAACAGGACGAGCTCTGAGGTTCTCTGGCTAGTCACCCTTGCCTACTTTGGTAGTTCTGGGCCAGTGAGAGACTCCATGTCACAAAACAACATGGACAGTGATTGAAGAAGAATATACTCTTTTGTTCTTTAGCCTCAACATGCATGCACATTTTGTGCACCTGCACAAAATGAGCACACATATTACACAGGAAGTATGTCTGTGCTTAGGTACACACACAAGCCATATGCATTGCATGTGTTATGTGTTACTTTTTTATTGTTGTGAGGGTGATGTGTTCATGCATGGTTATAGATATATTAAAAAATTGATTCTCTTCTGAAACAAAACCAATGGGCTAATGAATATAAGACATCATGATCCGAGAGGATGATCACACAATTCTCCCAGTTGGAGAGGCATCAGAGCCAAAGTGCCTCAGCTTTGTCAACTGTTAGCTTGTGTGTAGTGCCTAGACACACACCTGTTTACGAAACATGTCAGTTCAGTTATGATAGTACAAAAGGTACATAAAATGTGAGAGTTGATGTCATCATGTTTTGAAACAACTTTAAAATTTATTTTATGTGCATGAGCATTTTGCCTGCATATACATATTTATATCACATGCATGCCTGGTGCCCATGGAAGTCAGTAGAGGGTGTTTGATCCCCAAAATGGAGCTACTGATGTTTGTGAACCACCATATGGGTGCTGGGAACCGAATACAGGTCCTCTGCAGGAGTAACAAGTGTTATGAACTGTGAGCCACTTCTCCAGGCCCTGTCTTCATGGTTTAAAGTCTTTAGAGAGTTGTTCAAGGGAATTCATAAACAAGTAATCAAATGAATGAAAAATAATCAGCAATAAAACTAAGAGAGGGCAAGAATAAAGCAAAGATGATACAATGTCCTTGAGTTTTTTTAAAAACCATTTTATGTTGCCTCAGTTTCCATTTTGCACATGAGTTTAACTTCCTTGGACCAGAAGTAGTCTCAATGACCCAGATCTTAAAGGTGTTAGAGTCAAGTATCTTCTCCATTTGCCTGCTGATAGCCATTTCCCAATGGGCAAGTACAGCCTGCTGACTTGCCCCATGAGTCTACCAGCTTGCCTAAAGCCATCTCCTAACCCCTCTGTAGGAAACTGTCCAGGTTATATTACAGTCTTTAATCCTGCAAGGTGTCTGACCTCTGTCTCTTTGAGAGTCATTAGCAACAGGTTAAACAACAGCTATTAATCCATGCTCTGTTTTAGACTTGCCTCCTCCAGGTCTCACCTGACAATACAGTGGAATATAACCTATTCCAAGTCAGGACCAAGAGAGTAGCTGCCTTGGTAAGAACAAACCAGTCATGGGTCAGCGAAGACTCATGGGACAGCTGACCGTATCTCAAGAAGGGTGCCTAGTCATGGGTGAAACCTTTGAACAGTCTTCTGTCTCCTAGGATGAGGAAGAGTCCCATGAATGGCCCACTGTCAACCCTCTCCATGAAGTCCCATCATGGCAGGGCTAGACTTCATAGATTTCTCCCTTGACAGAGACCTGAAGGCCAAATTAAAGGAAGATAAAACACTTATGACCCTGGAATTATGATCCAAATTATATACATCAAAAGTCCTTAAAAATATTTTGTTTAGGGAATTAGCCAATATGCTTATAACCATGCAAACAAGGTGGTGGGCTGGATGTTAATTTTAGCACTAAAAGTAAATAATTACATAAATGCATTAAATAATTGAAAACCCAAAACATGGATTGGTGATGAGAATGGTCCAAGCATGAGAGGATTGTAATTCTCTAATGTGCCCCTAGCCACCATACCAACAGCCTGCATGTCCTATTCTCTTAACCAGCTGTTTTGGGTTTTATTGTGTATATTACATGATTTGTTTAGACATTTGATCATAAGTAAAGTTCTAGGCTGTTTATTCTTTGAGCTAGGAGTGAGAAGAAGGAGATGAAAGACATTGCCCCACGTGAGAAGTCGTAGATGGCACTTGCTTGCTAACGTTTCCTTAGAAAGGACCAAATCACAGGGCTGGAGAGATTGCTCAGTGGCTAGGAGAGTTTCCTGCCCAGATCCCATCACCTGTGTCAGGCCGCTCGTAATTACTTGTAACTCTAGTTCCAGGGGACCAAAATCCCTCTTCTGGCCTCCAAAGGCACCTGCACACAGCACATCACACATACACAGAGGGACACACACACACACACACACACACACACACGGACACACGGACACACAAGTAATGAAGACAAAATTCGTTTTTTAAAAGAGAGGAATGATAAAATCAAATGCAAGAGAGTCAGCATGAGCTGGAGATGAAGGTGTTGAGACTCAAACTCTTGACCTGTATGTCTAAGTTGCTTAGGAAAAGACCCAGGCTGTTTTAGGATAAACAGCAGGCCCCAGTCCTGCCCCATGGATCTCTGTGCAGAGAGGAGAAAGTCTGGTGATTGCTTCCATGAAGAGTGGTGGTCTTTAACTTTGCAGGAATGCTGTACACTTAAAATGTGGATATGAAGAGTAAAGGCTTTCTTTTGCTTATGTTTTTAATTAATTTAGATTTAAATAACCCTGCATGGCTAGTTGTATTAGGTGATTGGCTCATGGGAGTTTTAAGAATTCTAAAGAGAGATAAAAATATGTAATTTAAATTAATGGATATTAATTGTAGTCTAATGGCTGAATGTGCTACAAAGAAGTATTATAATTAATATAGTTCTATACAGCTACATTTTACTTTGCGAAATGTTTGGTTCATGTATTTATTTCTTTCATTAACTTTTCAAAATTTCCTTGACTTTGTATTCTATAGTCTATGTGAGCCTGTCTCTAATATTGAAGATTTATATATCTTAATGAACAAGAACCACAAAGGTATTGTCAAATTTGCTAGTGGTGTATTAAGTGATTGTTTTGAATATATTCTTTATATTATCAAATGACTTCAGCAAATGATTAGTGGGTACAAAGGGCTGGAAATGTAGCTCAGTGAGAGAATACTTGCCTATTGTAGGCAAGGTTCTGGGCTTCATCCCCAGCCCCACACGATAACACTAAGCATCTATCTGTGCCACAAAGTGATAATATGATGATTTCCGATTAATTTAGATCAACAGAAGTGTAATCCATAAATGAAAGATCTCATCTACTTCAACACAACTCAATTCCATTAACACATAGTAAGACCACATTATTTATTTACACATAGTAAGACCACATTATTTACTTACACATAGTGAGACCACATTATCTATTAACACATAGTAAGACCACTTTATTTACGCATAGTAAGGCCACATTATTTATTTATACATAGTAAGACCACATTATCTATTAACACATAGTAAGACCACTTTATTTATTTATACATAGTAACACAACTTTATTTATTTATACATAGTAAGACTTTATTTACACATAGTAAGACATTATCTATTAACACATAGTAAGACCACTTTATTTATTTACACATAATAAGACCACTTTATTTACACAGAGTAAGACCACTTTATTTATTTATACATAGTAAGACCACTTTAT
>LOJH01000016.1:77953-99887 GCA_001685095.1 Ellobius talpinus | reverse complement strand
ATACAGTGTTCTGCCTGCATGTATGCCTGCAGGTCAGAAGAGGGCACCAGATCTTACAGATGGTTGTGAGCCACCAGGTGGTTGCTGGGCACTGACCTCTGGAAAAGCAGCCAGTGTTCTTAACCTCTGAGCCATCTCTCCAGCCCCCAGTACATTCTTATTTGCAGCCCAAGAGACCTAACCCATTCCTTACATAAATACAGCAATACAGAAGGTGAAGAAAGATACCCTGAGTTTCATCCTGAGGATCCACATGGTGGAGAGAACTGATCCCCAAAGCTGTCCTCCACACACACACTATGGCATGTATATGCCCACAAACATACACAAATATAACTACACTTAAAACAAAAATTAAGTAGACGACCCTGCAGTTACATGTTTAAAATGATAACGTTTATAGCTGCACGATAGCTTTTGCTATAAAAAGAGCAATGCTATGTGTGGATCAGAAGTCTATACAAGATGAAAAGTGGAAGCGTGAAGATGAGCAATATAGATTTTCAGGGCTCCTGCTCTGGTCTGAAAACACTGCCGCTCTGAGCCCAGACTCCCTTTTCCATTGAGAGTGAAGAGTGACCATACACAGAATAGGGAACGAGAGAGGGGCTGATAAAGGGGTCCATGGATGAGGCGATGCTGAGGCTGAACCCTGAGGGACATGGAAAGGTGCTAGAGGAAGGGGTGGGAATGCAGACAATCTATCTTAAAGGTAAAGGCAGGGCAAAGAGAGGGAGTAGGCAACCACTCCCCAGGGATTTGTGGCTCTTTTATTAGCAGCCTCTGACCATTCAACGTTTCAGTCTGTGGAAAGTGTCTTCTAATTGTGTGAAAATAAGCAGTGTCTCCCACACCCTGCACCGAGGTGGTGACAAATTGCCCTGCACACAGGCCTTTGATGCGCGGAGAGCAGGCGATTGGTCTCAGACTCTGACCAGCATTTGTCTGAGCCTTTGTTTCCTGTTCCTTTTCCAGGAGCAGCCCTGGCGCTTGGTGAGAGCCTTAGTGTTTTAACCTAGGATGCTGGAAGACTAGCTAAGCATCCTTTTGCAGACGTGTGTAATTAAAACTGTACTCAGTGCTGGGGAGTGAACTTAGTAGAGAAGAGCACTTCTGTGAAAGCAAGATCTGAGTTCAAATCCCCAGCACCCACATTGCAAAGCCAGGCATGGCTGTACATGCCTGTAACTCCAGCACTGGAGGATGAAGACAGGTGGATCTTGGGAGTTGGTTGGCTAGACCATTCAGCCAAAATAATGAGCTTCAGGTCTGGAGAGACCCTGTCTCAAAAAAGTAAGGTGGAGGGTGATAAAGGACGACTACAGATCCAAATCTGGCTCCTTCATGTGCACATACAGGCAAGCATGCCCAAACACACAATGCTCATATAACTGCACACGTGCACACATGCATGAACACACAGATTTTAAAAAAATAAATGAATATGACTGAATGCTCCGGCCCCCATTTCTCCACCTTCTTCCCTCTCTGTGGGGAGATTTCATGGCCGAAAGCCTCTCCTACAAAACCTGCTATGACTCAGAACGGTAACTTGGAGGGGTGTAGGTAGGAGACAGGGGCATTGGAGTTGAAGTTGGCTGGAATTTCCATTTTGTAAGTGCTAGCCATGTGACCTTGACCAAGGTGTTTAAACATACTCCATACTCTTACAGAATGACAGCAGATAGATATACAGCCTGGGTAAATTGGTTCTAAGAGCGGGCATGGAACAGCACTTGAGGGTAATAACTCAGGGACACAGTCAAACAGCTATGGCTGGCCTTGGGACTCCCCACCTCCCCCTCTATGTAATCAGTGACAGCATCTAAGACAAAATGCCCCTTTAGTTCCAAGGGACCAGAACATAAAGGAACTTCTGTAAATGCTTATAACTTACAAAAGTTGGGGGCTTTTTGCATGAAAATGGAAGCTTGCAAAGTGACATCATTTTTAACCACAACCCTTTCCCTAAAGGTTCCTTTGTGGAAAGGCAAAAACTGATTTTCAAAGTCCCACATGAAAGAGCACCAGACAATGGCCACAGTAAACTTCTACGGTGATACAACATAATCCTTGAGGAAAACAGACAAGGCAGCCTGTGGAAGGCCGGCCTGTCATGAGCTGCGGCCTAAGATCACAGAATCTGTGGGTTGAGAGCAGCGGCAGGACCGGGGCACTTCATGCATTTGGAAAGTAACAAAGGACGAAGCTGCCATGTAGAAAAGAGCCCCATTTCCACACCACATTCTTCAGGGCGCTGTTAAAAGGACTGGGCTGAAGTCTGCCTTAGAGGTGCCACATACACAGTGGCCTAATCATTACACACGCCTGTCTGTCAATTCCAGCCACTTGACATCAATGGAATGGCCTGCTGCAGATCTAAGGATCATAGGAATCCTACATAGTCTTGGTTCTGAAGGAAATGCATTCAGAATATAAAGCATTTCACAGAGAGGTGGTCTTCACCCTGAGTCCGTAGTGGCTGATGAGATTCACCTGAGGAACCCTCTCAAGTGCGAAGGATTTTAGAATGTATTCCCTCCACTGGGAGGAAAATGTGAAGTGACTCAATGCTGGCAAACACAAGTGCTATCCCCAAACCAAGCTTGCACAGGCCCAAGGACCACTTCTAGGTGAAGTTGTAAAGACACACTTGAAGTTCAGCTTTGGTAAGATGTCTGTCAGACCTCCCTGGAAACCCTGGATTAGATCAGTTCTCCCTCTTCTTGGGGTCCAAACCTTGAAAACATAGGGGGGAAAAAATCACAGTTTTCTACTGAGATGTAAGTCACAACTGCTGTTCCCAGGGTATCAGGTGACATTCAGATGTAAATGTCGCCATAGAAAAGCTACAGCAGACATCTGGGGGCCAATGTTCAGCCATTACTTCCAGCCTCATTAGGCATCTCGGACTGGACCGAGGGAACAGACCAGAATGGAAGGACACCCACTGTGAGCAAAGATCCCCAGGGGAGCACTGGGGGTTGGGAGAAACGACTTAGCAAAGCAGAAAACAAGTCCAGGCCAGGCCTATCTTCACACACGATTAAAATACAACTCAAGCAATGTGCTTTGGGGGAAACAGATTATGTAAATTAGTTAAAATAAAGTTAACAGGGTTTTGTTTTGTTTTGTTTTTTATGATAACTTAAATCTCCATATATTATCCCCACTGTCTAAATAAACCTGAACTACTAAGTAGTCATATATGTTTTGATTTACAGCAGAAGTAATCTGGTCAGCAGAGTTAAAAAGATAATCCAAAGCTAGTGATTCTGAAGCCAGGGGTTTCCTTGAGATCAATAAGGGACTTAAAGTTCAGGTATGTCTGTGTAGAAACTTATTTTCAGTTACTGTTTTATCCCAAGATAGAGCTTTTAATTTAAAACAAAACCCAATGTGGCCTGGAGTCTGTAATGGATAGTTTTATGTCAACTTGAATTTTCTTAGTGACTGATGGTCACAGCCCATTGTGGGTGGTGCCATTCCTTGACTGGCAGTCCTGGGTTCTTTATGGAAGCAGATTGAGCAAGGTATGAGGTGTGAGCCAGTAAGCAGCACTTCCCCATGGCCTCTGTGTCAGCTCCTGCATTCATTCAGGTTCCTGCCCTGTTTGAGTCCCTGCCCTGACTTCCTTCAATGATGAACAGTAGTGTGAGTGTAAGCCAAATAAACCCTTTCCTCCTAGTTGTTGATGGTTTGGAGCCCAGGTTGTCACCACTAGAGTTGGGAGAAAAGAAACAGGGCTGGTGAAGACTCTTTAGGTCAACAGCAAGCAACCTTCCAAAGAGACTGTGGGTCTGCCTTTCCTCATCCCTCTTTTGTTCCCTGGCCATTTCATTCTATCAAACATTTTCCCCATGATGAGCTCTTTGCCTTCAGCCCAAAGACAGAGACAAACAGATTATAGACCAACACTTCCAAAGCTGCAGGCTGAAGGAAACCTTTCGTCCTTTTAGTTGATCATCTCAGACATTTTGTTATAGTGATGGAAAGCTAAACAACACACCAAAGAGGATCGCAAAATGGCATAAAGGTTACTATTTGGGGCTTTATATATTGTCTTAACATAGAGAGGTGCATAGGATCTCAATAACTAGAAATACAAATGGAAAATAATGAAAGCTTTCAGTAATGTTTGCTTGTGCAGTTTCTCACTGAGGCATCAGCTTAGCTTTGAGGACCAGAGTTACTCGTTGTCCCTGATAGGAAACCTCTGTCTCTCCATGACAGCCAAACTCTTTTAGAAGGCCCTCCTCTTAGACAGACGACAGGAACTCACATGGAGTGTCTTCCTGCATCTGTCAGTTTCCAAGAGTTATCAGCTCTCAACACTCTGCTTGCCCGCAGGCATGTTCTGGAGTCGGCACTTACTGTCACCTACATTTTCATGTATTCTAACCACTGTGGTTAGGGATAGGGCAGCCCTTCAAAGCCAGCTGCTGAATGGGCTACAGGTCATAGGGTCTACAGTACCCAGGACTTACATGAATATTTTGTTTCAAACACATGATTCAGCCCCTTACCACCTCCCTTTCTCTCTCTCCTTTGTCATCAAACATGTCTTCCACTTAAACACTGTTTTTTTTCTAATCAGACCAGCATAATTTATCAGCATGGCCATTAAAGAAACTAGCCCTTAATGAACTGAGCTTATCAGCGAGTGCTTGCTCTGATGTTTTCAGAGACATAATTAAACACCCAGCAAGCAGCCAAGTGGCTGAGGACAGAGGTTACTCCTGAATTACCCATCTGTCCCACACATAATGGCAATGATTGAGGACCTAGGAGGAGAACTGGGTGCAGGGCTACTCACTGTCAGACAATCCTCACACTCTGGAGAGCAGTACTCATGCATGCCAGAGGAAAGAGAAACACCTCATTTGGGGAAGAACAAACCAGACATGATGGCATGAAGGAAGAATGACCTTACAGCTATCAATATGTAGACTGGTACTGCCTTCAGTGATGTTAGGCTTGGTCGTATCTGCTGCCAGGGTTAGGAACTGTTGTGGTTGAAGGAAAAGGCATTAGAACGAACAGCCCAGTTCTCGACAGCACTGGGACACACTGGCCTTTGCAGCTTTTTCTCCTAGAGCTACACTGACCAAAACTGTGGGTACATGCAGCTATGTCAATAAATTAAAGTTAAATTAAATTAAACATTCTGGGTTTCATTTACACTAGTTATTTTCAAGTGTTCTGCTGTGCAGCACTGACCTAGAATGTGATGCAAAATATTGAACAAAAGATGCCAAGCCAGCCTTCCCCAGAACATGTAAGTAGGAAAGAAAGAAAAGCCAGTTAAATTTTCAAATTATATAACGTTCTACATATACTGAAAAGATATAAAACACAATAAGGAATACTTAGAGCCTAGTGCAAAACTTGGCCAAATTTCTACACTTATAGTTTGGTCTGTGCTTCTGTAGATGTCACAAAACATTTGAGGCTGGATATATAATAAAAATTCAAAATTCTGGTGGTGGAGGGTTCAAAAAGCATGGCATCTGCCCTCGAGAGGACACTTGTTTTATTACCCTAGAGAGGTAGGAGTGTGAACCAGTGTGTGCAGAAGAAACTGAGCCCATGTGACCTCATCTTATAATTCACTCTTCAGAGAACTTAAACAACTACATTACTCCCTTCTAAAGGTGGTGCCCTCATGACTTTCTGCTGGGCTCTATCTCATAAAGAATCTACTAGAACCCAATGCACTGAGGACTATGCCTCTTACTCATGAACTTTTGGAGAACATCCTCGAAGCATAGCAATTTTCCATACTGTTTCCTCTTCTCCACTTCCCTTTTTGAGTAAACAAAACACCATGGGGATAGACATTTCATAGGATCCTCTATGAGTGTGTGTATGTGTGCACATGCACAGTCATACGTGTATATGAGTGTGTATATGCATGTGAAGACCAGATTTTAATATAGGGTGTTTTCCTAAATTGCTCTTCACCTTAGTTTTTGAGACAGGGTTTCTCACTAAACCTGGGGCTCACCAATACTGCTGGGCTGGCCAGCAAGTACCAAGATCTCCCTGTCTCAGCATTTGGCCATCAGAAACAGCTTCAGTAGCACCATTTAGTTTTATAATCTCAGAATAAGATCCTTGCAACCTAGTCATCTGTTGCCTTCTTTAAAGAGAATAAAGCTGTGTGTTCTAGCTTATAGTGAAAGTAGAAAAATATGGTCTTTTGGCAGTACTGGGAGCCTGGACCAAGGGGACCATCTTTCTAGTCTTGGTGAAGCCTTCAGTGTGTTTGAAACAAGTGGGCTCCCCACTGTGCAAGCTTCTTTTATGCAGAGAAAGTGACTGTTGATGGTTGGACAGACAAAAGATCCCTTGCTGAGACTGTCATGAAGTGTCCTTACATCTGGATGCAAGGAACATCTGCCCTGTCCAAATTTCTTACACCCTTTTATTTTAGGGTCATATCTATTGTGTCCCCAAATCCAGCAGATTCTTGACATCAATGAGTTCCAGTGGATCCAGAGATTCAAGTGACCAAAAAATAAAGGCAAAAAACCACTTGAGTTCTGTATGACCCACCTTCATTTGCTGTTTGAGGGAGATCACTCATTTTTGTCATGAAGAAAGTACCAGGGAATCCATATTCTCAAAACATGGCATCCAGTACAGGACAAAGCCCATAAAAAACATGGGAACCATAGCCACATAGATGTGAACTGGGGTCCTCACTTCAAACGCTGTGGACTATAGGAATAGATTTCTGTTATTTGCCTCAAGCAGTCCCATAGCAAAACCAGCATACCTGATGATGGGTAGACCTTTTTCTTGGTGTTTCTGGGTCTGTCTCCTATTTATACCTGTTGTGTGGACAGCTAAGCCTCTGTTATTTCTCCCAGTGCCTCCCATTCTCTAAGGGTAGAGACTGCTCTGGGATTCTGTGGGACTGCAGAATATGGCAAGTGACAGGAAGGTGACAGGGTACACAGCCTTGCTGTCAGTTATTCTGCTTCTGACAGGCTTCCGCTTCAGCACTGAATATGTCCCATGCATGGGCACTTTGGAAATTTCCCCCACTCCAGCTTCTCAGATAGGCCCCCCGTCCATGAGATGAGCCCAGCTGCCCCTCCAGCACTGCCTGTTGCCATGCAGTGACACGTTGCCATGCTGCATGTGCCATGACAGTGCTGTCTGTCCAGAGTTAGAGCTCGGTATCGCTGCATCTCTGATCACATGACTCTGCACTTCTGAACTCTGACACTGCATGATGGAAACGGAACCCATTCCTGTCCTGCCCATGGGGATGCCAGCCCTGGCCTCAGCTTGTATGCCTGCCTATTGCATACAGATTCCCACAGGTGCTCTAGGTCTGAGCTGAAGACACCAGATCCCACTCTTTTCTCCCCTGCATGATCCTAGGGCCCAACATGCTTCCTGTGTACAGATCTTTTTTTTAAATTTATTTTTAAAGCAATCTTTTCTCACTTTACACACCAATCCCAGTTCCCTCTCCCTTCTCTTCTCCCACTCCCCTCACCTTCTACCTACCCTATTCCCTATCCATTCCACAGAGAGGATAAGGCTTCCCATGGGAAGTCAACAAAGTGTGGCACATCACTTTGAGGCAGGACCAAGGCCCTGCCTGTTATATCTAGGCTGAGCAAGGTATCCCTCCTGTGTACAGATCTAATCTGCTCTAGTCATTCTACACAGTGCCACAATTCCGCCACAGAGTGGTCAGGGTCCCCAGTTTACCAGCTCAGTTCCAAACAACCAAGGGCCAATGCATCCTCTCTAGGCCTCCCATTGCTACAGGATTAGCATCTCTGGCTGGGATTCCAGTGCCCCTGGCTCCTTTCTAGCTTCCCTCTCACTCTCTGGAGGACATGGAGCACCACTCACCGAATTTCACTTCTCCAAATGCACCTTCGTCATCTCAATCATTTTTCAAGAAACATTCACAACACCAGGGAAGTTCTAACAGTCTTAAGATCCAGGTGAGAGTCCTCACCCTAGGGCGGAAGCTGTCTTGGGTCAGACATACAGCTATGTCTTCTGCTAGCATTTAAGGACCATATACTTTGCCCCTTTAAATAAGCACACATTGTGACTTTATGACAACATAGAAATATAAAAATATGTGAAAGATGATTATCAATAATCCACACTCAGCATGATCAAACTATCTTTACCTCCTGATCTTTAAATTATTTAAAAGGTTGGCTATCAGATTTTTTTTCAGAATTTCACGGTCAACATTTCTCAAAGTCATTGAAAACACTGCCCCCTTGAGGTGTTCCGGCAAGGTCTGTCTGGGGGACTATGTCATTTAAACACTCACTGTCAGGTTGAACCTCTGATGCCTTCCCATTCTATGGTCTCACTATTACACCTCCATCCTTGCAGGACACTAACCTCCTTTAGAGACAGGCCCTTCTCCATCTTGCATGTCTATGGTGCTTAAAAAGACAGACATTGGTTGATGGACTGACAAATGCTGTGCCTTGCATGCCTAGGTTTTCATGAAATGTTTACTTCTAATCGCAGAACTGTAGAGTGCTTATTATGACTCCAGGGGCAGTGCTCAGTCATCTACTCCCCTCAGTAAGAGCCAGTAGGACTTGATTACAAAAGAAAGTCCCTAAATGCCATGGCTCTCTGTTTGGAGCTCCTAACTCTCTATCTGGGTCTTCTGGACTTTCAGCTTTGTTCAGATTTCCTGGCTCTCTATTTAGATTGCCTAGATCTCTGTTAGGTCTCCTAGATCTGTCTGGATCTCCTGGGCTGCTCCTGTCTGTCCCCTCTCTTGGTCAATAGCATCTCCTCCCGCTCATCACAATCACAGGATACTTTGTGACTCTTCTCAAGCCTACCTTTATTCTCCTGATCTTATCACTCCAGACCCTGTTTATTCTTTCTCCACCTCCCTGTCCCCTGCCGCTCTGCTCTGATCTAGGCTGTTGTCTCTCTTGCTTAGCCAGCTGCAACAGTCTCTCATGGTCTCCTATCTTCCAACTAACCAGCCCCATTTCAGTCAAAATAACCTTTTCAGGAGCAACCCAGTGTGTCTTCGTTTACACTCTGAAAAAGTAATTTATTATCCTATCAAGGATCTTCACCTGACCACAAAGAGATAGATAGCTCGTCCCCAAGGAGCTACAGACCAAGGGTCCCCCAAACCCAGAGGCAGGGCGAGGTAGAAGCTGGACTAAAGTTTTCATCCTAGTTCCAGAGGGAAACCAACTGATCCTCTTCCCTTCCACCTGCTTCCTCAGACCTCATCACTGGCTGGAAATAGAAGGCAATCTCTCATTACTCCTTCAGAAAGTAAACAACTGCTCCCCCTGGGTAAACATGAAAGCCTCTGAGCAGGCCAATAAGGAAGGATGGTGTTTCCTGCTGTGGCCTGTAAGAACAACCCAGCTTTCTACCCAAGAACTTAGGAGATGGAGGCTCTACTGTTCTTCTGGGCTGCCTTTCCCACGTCATCACCCCACCCAGTTCTCTGAGCTAGAGGGGATCCTGTCCCCCAGCCCTTGAATAGCACAGACTTGACTGGTGGGCATTTGGTTGTTTTTCCTTCTCCTATGATGTGATCACCTATAGTGTATCCCTGTAGGTGCTAAATCGGATCTTCTTTCCTCTCCCCGCACCTCCTCGGAGCTTGGCTAGTAGTTAGGCTGCCAACATTGGTATACGCTGTTTTTATCATATTAAAATGCATCTTCATCTCTTTTCTCATACACCGTTGTGCTTCTGTTTGAAAGAATATTGAATATTCAACCAACCAAGTAGTTTAAATATCACACAGTCTGGGGAGGTGAAGGAAGAGAGAGGAGAAGAGAAATTCTTGGAACAACTTAGAAATGAGCCAAATCGGAAAGTAAGAAGAATCCTAGCAGACTCTGCAAGGGTTGCTTCCATCATCCTCCCATCTAGACCTTGGAGAAAGGTCTCCTCTCTGAATTCCATCGGTATTCAAAAGTCTGGAGGAAGAGGTAGCACCATAGATGTAAGGTTTTCTAGATACTGGATGATAACAATGACCTGGGACACAGGCACATGTGCATGAACATACATAAACTTCATGAAACTCTTAATCCTTATCACAGGCAATGCATCAAATCCTTTTATTTTTAAACAATAAACAAAGCTCATCACATGGATTCCATTACCTTAACCTACTGGAAGGTGTTGTGAACGGATGTTTTACAACTTTGCTGTAAAGAAGGGAACCACAAGCTCTGAGCTAAGGACAATCTGACATTTTTAAATGGCTGTGAAGTTTACGGGAATTAAGATTTTAGCACCCATACACAATGCTCTGTTGGAAGGAACACAGCCATTCAGCTTGATTCCAGACTGTTCTGGCTCCTATTGGATCTGAAGAGCAGTGTGTGAGAGAAGAATGATGAAGGAAGATTTGAATCTGAGGCCATTCTGAAGTATAAAGTGAGATTTTGTCACAACCAAAACAAAAAAGGAAGGGTGTCACTGAGCTGCTGTAGCAGGGCCTCATACAGCTACAATGTTTATTTTCTAGCTCTTTATATTATATGTATTATAACATATATTATAGAAAAGCGTGACTATGCCAGGAGGTGGTGGTGCACATCTTTAGTCCCAGCACTTGGGAGGCAGAGGCAGCTAATTTCAGTGAATTCAAGACCAGCCTGGCCTACAGAGCTAATTCCAGGACAGCCAGTGCTGTTACACAGAGAAATCTTGTCTGAAAACCAAAAAAAAAGAGTTGCTTACATCTGCCCCAAAGGAATAAATTATCAATTTTCTGACCAATTTGTCAAGCAGGGAGGGGGTGTTCTGGCCACGTGCTTCATATTTCTAGCAGAAAAGCCAGTGACATTAGTTTTAAAAATGCAAATAGTGATTTTATTAGGAGAGCTGACTCTCAATAAAGGAAGGCCAGGTTACCCCACATCAGAGAGGGCTCACATGGAACATGGGTACAGCAAGGGAGAAGACACCAACCCCTCCCCCCACTCTTCTTGTGTATCGAGAGGGTAACAACCCAGGACCATCAAAGACATTTTAATTTTTAGTATTCTTTTCCTTCTGAGGCATTTAATTTGTGGTGGGAGAGAAAGATGTGTTCTCTCAAACCATCCCTTTTAAATTTACTAACTGATCACTGTGAGCCTGCATTTCCGCTACCAGAAGTCACGCCAGGCTGGGCGATTTGAACACTGTCCATTTAAAATTCAAGAAACCAGCGTCAGATGAAAAGTACCCTCGGAATGCCTGCAGACAAAGGCCTCATAAAAGGCTAATGCTATTTGTCTAGAATTACAGGAAAGAAAGTGAGGACTGGAGAGGCCCTTTAGCCCCAGCTTTTGTGAGGCCCCCTTGATGGAAAAGAAAGCTCCCCATTAGCATTCTAGTCGGGGCTCTTTGTCCAGTGTAATCTGAGGACTGTGGAAAGAAAGCGCCTGGTGATTTAACCTCCTTGGGTGGAAAAAGAAGGGCGAGGGGGAAGGGGAAAGGGAACCTCGTGTTATCCACTAGTGTTGGTAGAAAGGCACATGTCATGAATTTATGGGGTTGGGAGTGATGAGTTGGGCACCCCAGGGCTGTGTCCAGAGAACGTTAGGCTGTGCACAGCACTGGGCCAATCGGCACCGAGTGCACAGCCATGGAAGCTGAATGAAAGGGCTGCGCTGTCATCCCCCAGCTCTCCTTCCTCCCTGCTGCTCTGGAAACGTCTGTAGCCGCCTCTGTTCTTGGCTCTGCCTCCAACAGGCCATGGGCACTTAAGGAGCTACAGTGGATCTCCTCCCTGTCTCCTCCCTACCCCACTCCATGCCAAGAAAGCCACAGGGCCTTACAGATGCCACATTCCTACTACTTGGCACCATTACTGTCACCAAGGAGACTTATTGCTTCCTTGGGGACAACCAAGAGAGCAGGTTGTAACACATTTGTGACGGAGATGCAAAACCCTAGACGAACAGGACTGAAGGAAATGATGTCAAGACTTGTGCTACATGGTGCAGAGGGTAGAGGCATCGACTGAAGGCTGCCAGAGGCCCCCCTATGGGCAAGGAAAATGGGACAGGAGAGAAGAATGCCCCAGGGAGATGGTGGCCCAATGCCCCACTGACAAAACGGCTCCTCTTTGTAATCAAAGTCAAGGTCAAAGCACCCTGTTGTCTTCCTTCTGCCTAGAATTCCTGGAGTCTAGGAAACTCAGGCACATTAGGACTGAAAGCAGGGAGAAAGAGAGGGGCATGTTCTAGAAGAAGACATGCAAAAGCCTCTTGTCCTGATATGACTGGGAAATCTGCACATGTAGTCGTCACACATAGACACATAAGTACACACATGAGATACATAGATATAAACATACATGGTATATGAGCACACACAGAGAAAGAGAGGGTGTGTACACTTGTGTGTGTGTAGCCAAAGTCTCAGCTGCACTGGTGTGTGTGCCAAGGGCACCTGCTTTAAAGGCTTAAGTCCTCCAGGCTCCGATCTGCACCTTACTCTCACTTTCCTCTTTGACAATCAGAAACTTGCTAGTTGGGACTCACCTGAATCATGGGAAACAGGCTCATGTGAATCTGTAAGTCATATTCTCACCTCCTATGAAAATGACCAAACTTCCTTCAGGGCCTGAGACTTTTAGTGTGACTTAACTGGTGTTCAAAGATAAAAAAAAAAAAAGGAATTGCAACCTGACCTTAATCTGAGTGTGGGATTTTTGCCAAGAAGGAAAAACATACAATGAAACAGCCTGAGCAGCAGGTGGGAACACCTCCAGGATGACATCTGGATAAGTACAGAGCGCACATCTGGAGGAGGTCAGAAGGCTGCAACCTTCCCCCTACACCTGGGAGTCTGTCACACACACACACCCAGAACCTTCCTGCCACTCACAGACCCTCTGGCCATCAGCCCTGTTCCAACAGAACTCTGAGCTGATGAACGGGCTGAACAGTCTTAAGGACTAGAGTAGGAAGTAAATATGGTTACTGTGCAAATATTGATGAATACCACAGTCCATGAGATCTAAGACTTGCTAGTGCTCCACTTAATCTAAAATACACATAACACTAGGCTACCTCACTGCTTGAAAAAGAATCCTTCATTCCTGGAGATTTTGAAGAGCAGTCAGGAGAGGACTGCAAAAGATGGGGCTGAGGGCTTTAACTAATGCCCAAACCCAAACTTCCCCCCCTTCTAGTATTTGAATAAACAAGAGAAATTGTGTTCTGTCTTCTAAGCATTAGGAGGTCCCACATGTCTCCAGCTGTCAATTACAACCTGCTCGATGGCATTTCAGTTTAAATAAGTTACTGTGTCCCCTTGACATCTTCTCAAATCACTAGACCTAACACCCACCAGAGAATCTGAAGCACTTGAGCTAGGCTTTGCAGCAGCAAGCTGCTCCGATTCCAGGGCTTATTGGAGTCTCCTAAACTGCACCTTTTCCTGTTCCCCAACAATTCCTCTGTTCCTTGCCCGCCGCTGCAATGTGCCCATGTCATTTTTGGCCCTGGGGGCCACTGTTATCAAAAGGGAGACAACTCTTTCTCACTAGAGGTGGATCCTCCCTTCCACAGGTTCCTCAGAGCCATCTGAGTAAGATGATTGAAGAAGCCACAAACAAAGGTGCCTTCTAATTTCCAGGCACTGATTGTTCCCAATCTCTTGCAAGCGTGTGACTTTGCTTTTCTCTAAAAAGACACAGGGGAAAGGCCTTTCTGTGGTCAGGTGGCCAAACCCCTGACGTGAGCCTGCAGGCAAGAGGTGCTAAGTCACCATACTCCTCAGGCAAACCTCCTTGGTAGACTTGTGAGAACCTTGGTGACAATCACAGATGGTCTTCTTAAAGTCAACATGACTGTGATCAGAAGCCACAGGAAGGGCTCAGAGGAAGTTCAAGGTCACGGGGACATGTGGGCTCCCACACAAACCACATAATATGATCTGTTTACCCTAGAGCAGTCAAGACACCAGACTAGATCTCAGCGACAGGAGACGTACCCGGGAGACTGCGGGTTCCTAGGGCTTTCCTCTCTTCTGCTGCATGTACCTTTATATGACATAGGCCATAGGAACAAAAGAAAATCTCAGATCCAGATTCTCCACCCATCACTTTTTGCCTCCACAGCAGTGACCCCGAATCACGGTCAGACCCACAGGCACATTAGGAATGTTAAACGTCTCAATAACAGGGCAGTGTCTCTCCACCCTCAGAGCCTGCCATGCAGCAAGTGCTCAGCAGGTGATGGATGAAGCATTTGTTAATGGAAGAGCAGCGCAAAGGATGGGAAACAGGGTCTCTGAGGAGGACCACAAAGGGTCAGAGACATCAGTGATTCATATCCTCGGATGTCATCTGTGTTAATTTGCTTTCTGTCCCTGCAACAGGTCAACTTACAGAGACGAAGTGGTCCTTCAGGCTCCAGTTTTGGCAGTTCCAGCCCATGATTGGCTGGTCCTGCTGCTAATAGGCACATGGCGGCACATTATGGAGGGAATATGTGGTGGCACAAACACCACTCTCCTCATTGCCAAGAAACAGAACAGAGGGAAGAGACCAGGGTTCCACAGTCCCCTTTGAGGACATGCCCCCCATTATGCCCCACCTCTTAAAGTTTCACTGTCCTCTAGAAATGCCATCCTGGCTGGCAATCCTTTGACACATGGATTGCTGGGAAACATTAAAGGCAAAAAAATAGTGATTTTTACCATGGAGAAGGAATTGTGCTGTGCCAGGTGGGCCATGCAAGGATTGCCAAATCTCATGATTTGGTGTCATCTTCAATTAATCGTTGCTCTTTCCTGTTGGTTAATAAGATGACCTCATATGCTCACAAGTAGGCAACATACAGTAGGCCCTGCTCGGAGGCCGAATATTGCTGCATGGACTCTGTCTTTGAAGAAATCAGGTCAGTGCTTGGGTGCTTTTGTACTTCTTTCTTCCTTTAAGCAAGCATCAGGAAAAACACAGCAGGCTTCCTGTTACCCAGTTTACAAAACACTGGGGTTCAAAGGCATGTTCAAATCCATATCCCTGGGTTATATTCCAACTTATCAATGTGGTAGCCACCCTCTCCAGTTCAAACTTTCCCCTAAATGATGACTATTAGCATCCTCAAATAAAGTAAGATGGACAGAGGAGGTGTGGGAGCCAATGACTATAATCCCTGCACTCCGGAGGCTGAGGCAAGTGGACCACAATGCGTTTGAAGCCAATCTGGACACACGAGGCTGAGCTCACAGTAAGATGGACGGGGAGCTCGAATACTTTCAGGTTCTCATCTTCACATGGACACAGTCCCAGTCTTGTGTGCTCCCAAACAAAACAAAACAAAGCAAAGCAAAAAAGCTTGCAAAACTGTGTGTATGTGTGTAAGCCTCTGTATAATTTCTTGTCATTGATATATGAAAACGAAAGTGAGTGGGCTTCAGGGTAGTAGGAAATCCCTGTAGGGATAGGCCAGGGAGGGGTTATTGTGAGGCTGGGCTCCATTCCTCCCATCAGCCCTCCATGGGCTCCAGAACTGGACCATGTGCTGGCTGCTTTCTCCTTTGTTCCTTCCAAACATTAATTTCCACAGAGAGAAGACAGGATCTCATCATTTTCTGCTTCATCTACTAATTTCCTTTATATTTCTAAAGTCATGAGTCAGAGATCCAAAGCCCAGCTTAACCCTCAGGCAGCCCCCTATTATCAATGGAGACATGGCTCCTGTTTCCTTCTCCACCAACACAAAGAGCCCCTTAGACAGGATACTGAGGGTGTTTCCTTTTTCCTTTTTTTTTTTTTTGTAATGGCTGACAAGATGGCTCGGGGGTAAATATGTCTGCTGCCAAGCCTGAGAGCCTGAGTTCAATCCCCAGGACCCACATGGTGGAAGGAGAGAACTGGCTCACATAAGTTGTCTTCTGACCCCCATGCGACAAGGGCTGCAGCATGCATACGAGTGTTCATGCATGCATTTGTGCGTGCATGAATGTAAACACACATACCAGTTTTAAAATGTGATAAAAATTTAAAATAAAAGCAATTTTAAAAGGGCAAATACTGTAGGCACCACTTGTGTGAAGCTTTTAAAATGGCAACATATTAGGATGCAGAATTCTAGACACTGTGTGGGGCCAGCAAAGATGGGGCCAAACTAAAAGCAAATCATGGACTGAGACAGGGTAATGGGGAAGTGGTGGCTTTTGGAGAGGAGAATGGTTGGAAGACAGGGCTGTATGAATAAGCATGTTTCCCAGGGTAAGACATGTACATGCAATGCCAAAAATACATCATAGTCAATGATGAAGGAAATCAGAGCAGAGGCTTTCTTGGGAGTGGCCTTCCCAAAACACAGAAGCCTGCAGGTTCTTGATGACTGTGGCCACTCAAAAGGACATGGCCAGTGAGTGCACAGCTGTCAGAACTGGATCATATGACAGTGTCGTAAGTTCATCCCTATTGTCTGCAAGGCTGGTGAGAACAGCCCTGTCAGAGATGGCACTGACCTTCCCCCAGGGAAGGGGAAATCACCCTGAGGTTTGGCAGCCTTGCACCTCCTCATTTACAGCTATAAACTGAGTTGACCCTACACTTGGCCCGACTGCCACTCGAACCAGCTTCTCCTTCCTGGGCAGTCCTTCAGGATGGGGCACAGAGGGGTTTATCTTGGAACTGAACTTCCTAGGCCTGAAGCACTGTGTTGTGACTATGCTGTCCCCCTCATGGGTTCACAAGTGACAGTGGACTTGCTTGGCCCTCTGGTTTTGAATCTGGCCAACATCTCAAAAAAGCATCTATAATCAGGTGCAAATCACACCCAGGACCTTCAAAGCGCATGTAGATAGTTGCCTCACCTCAGAAGCACTCCAGGACCTATAAATAAAGAGATCAGGGACTATCTCCATTTCCAAGATGGGAAGTGGCACCTGCCAAGGGAAGTTCCTGGCCACTGTGATGTGCAGAGTGGTTCAGCCAGTGGTGCCAGCTCCTGGACCCAGACTGGAACACACAGGCAATCGGTATATGTAAGCAAGCCTAGTGACCTATCCCGAAAGGGGAAGCAGAGGAAAACGGGAAGCAAGACCCAAAGCAGGCACTGGTGAGAAAGCCTACATGACTGCAGCACCCACATCATATTCTGGGGCCTCGAAACTCAGCGATACTTCAGTGTCATGGGGACTCTTACCATGGCTTTCGCCAAACAAACATCCCTTACCTTAACAAGGTCAAGGGGACTATAAAGCTCCCAGGGCAAACAGTCAGCTGGAAGCTTCATCACAGCCTTGGAAAGTCTGCTAATAATTATCCAGACTCCTTTCTTCTTTTCCTCCTTTTTGTAAAAGCACTTGGCTTCTGTGACAGGGCAAGAATTGTTTTTCTTATCAACTAGCATAAGGAAGTCACTTCAAACACAGGAGGTACCCTTCCTTTGGCTTTTTACCCAATGAATTAACATGTGGGCCTTAACTTCTGAGTTCTCTGTACTTGGCTTAGGTCTTTCTAAGTGGCAAAAAGATACTTAAAGCATTTCATAACAAAATATTTGGAAAGAACCCTTTCAGTTACCAAAATGAATGTTCTTAATACTCCATCTTGTTCTTTGGGTGGCAGGACACATGAGTAATGACCAATAACTGAGAGCAGAAGGAAGCATATCACAAACACCTCCCATGCACTCACTCCAAGTGGGCCACACATAGCCCTATGTTCTGGAGATGGCAGGCTGACCAAGCCACAGTTCTTGTCTCAATGGTAACAATAAGAAAGGCTTGTATGTGAGCCTTGTGTTCAGGGAGTCAACCCAGGGAGAGGACATTACCAAGGACTTAGCCCTAAGAGAAGGTCAGTACCACACTGTCTTTCCAGAGATGTGGGCAGGAAAGTGGACGGAGTGACATGTCAGCAGATGCAAGGAAGGCCTATGCAGAGAGGCTCAGAGACCAGGCAGAGTCTTAGAAGCAAACCTGCATTGGTGGCCTGCAAAAGGAAAGCATTATAGAGAACAACACAGTAGTTACTCAAAAATTAAAAGTAAAATCAGAATTACTATGTGATACAGAAATTCCATTTCTGAATTTACATCCAGAAGATCTGAAATCAGGATCCTGAAGGGAGGAGCATTTCCATGTTCAGTGTGCTGCTCACAATAGCCAAGGCATGGAAACAACTAGACCATCACTGTGGGATGAATGGATAAACCGAACTGGGGAAAACCACACAGTGACGTAGAATTCGGCTTAAGGAGGAAAGCGATCATGCCACACGGATGAACTTCTGGGACATTATACCCAGGTGAGATACCACAGTCACAGAGGGCAAACACAGTCATAGAGCCAGAGTGCAATGGTGGCAGCGGAGGCTAGGCTCAGGGAAGGGGACCCACTAACAAAAACATGCTAGTACGAAGTTTAGTCAAGTGGGATGAGTGAACTCCACGGATCTGCTGGGGAGGCTCCACTTAAAGACAACGATATGCTGCTGGCTATTTTACAGATTATCCAAGGGGTAGATTTCGCGTCAAATGTTCTACTAATCATTTGAAAAAAGTCTCCAATACAGTTGATGTTATTCACCAATGAAAACCCCAGAAGACACCAGATGAGACTAGAGGCTAGACATCTAGAGGTAGGGAGCTTTGTAGTGTCTGTGTGGTGTGTGCTTCTGGTGGCTCCGCGCCTCTGAAGTCACCCTGTCTCATGTTTCTACACTCGTTTCCTGACAGGTCAATCCACTGATGGCCACTATGTCTCAGGCCCTTAGGACAGGGAGCCCCAGCTAGCCTGTTGCACAAAAGGAAGCTCCTTTATGACTTTCGTGCCACAGAGAAACAGAAGCTGCATGTAGAATATGAATCGTGTTGACTGAGAAAAGAATGGACATCGAGAAGAGAGTGTGGGACACAGAACCAGAAACTGTGATCTAGACTGGTAGAATGAGCACATTTAAAAACACCATCCTAACCATTTCTGGGTATATGGTTCAGTGGCTATTCAAGACTTTTTATTTTGCCAGTGTGTGTGTGTGTTTGTGTGTGTGTGTGTAATGTATGTATGCGAATATGTGTGCACACATGTCACAGTGCGCACTTGTGGAGCTGAGCTGCGAGGAAAACTCCCAGTTCTCTCTTTCCACCTTCATGTGGGTTCTGGCAATTGAGCACAGACTGCCAGTGAGATAGCCCAGCAGGTGAATTTCATGTTATAATTCCTTTAATCCCACACCCGGGAGGGTCAGGTGAACTCAATCTCCAGGACACAGAGGTGGAGTTGGCTATATTGCCGTTCTCAAGGGTCATGTCTCTCTGTGGCTTAAAATAGGGGCCTGTGTCTTCCTGGTTGGAGTTCAGGCCCTAGCTCTTAGCAGAGGGAGGTCATTTTAGGGCCTTAACATATCTACAGTTAACCCTGACAGCCCTGCTCTGCACTTCTCTGTCCTGCCTTCATTGTTCACTGAGGACCTTTGTACTGTCCTGGTTACTTAGGAGACAAAAGGTTATGAGATAGCCTGGACTCTGGACTTAGCAGAGGGGCAGGCAGCCCCCACCCAGGTGAGCACATCCACAGAGACCTGTGCAGCCAGGTGGCATGATCGGACAGGAGCAGCAAAGCCGAGTAAGGACTTCCTCAGGCCAGGCTCCTGGGAAGGGGCCTGGCAGGTGGAACCAGAGGGCTGAGGTCAGTGGGATCAGATGGGCTTCAAACCAGTGATTTCTTTCCATCTAAAGAAACCACACAGGGGCAGATGGCAAAGACACATCAGCTGCACTGCCCTCCTAGAAAACAGGGGACACACGCTTGAGCAGGAAGGCACAGAGGCCCAAAGCCCGGTCTGTTTTGAGGTCTGTGGATTACTACATCACTTCTGTACCTTTTAAAGGGTTGGATGGATTCCCTCTGTGTGGATGATTAGTCACACAGTCTGTCCACTCAGGTCTTTCTTCACGCAGGACTTGGCCGACTCAAACGGCACCACTTAGCCAGGTAAGAACCAGCTGCCACGGGAAGGAAGCTAAAAGTTGGGAGAGGTCAGTCACACAGATAGGAGGCTGGGGAAGAAGGTGACCTTGTCTGTTACCATCTCCAAAACCAGGAGCTTTGGAGCTGCATGCTAATATTAATACTTCCTTTCTCACTTCCACAGGGATGAGAAAGGCTGGGGCAATGCCCAGAGAGCATGCCCTTGTACCAACATCACCTTGCTTTCTGTTGAAAACAGACTCCAAAGCGCAGGCTGCCAACAGCACATCCTGCATGATCCAAGATGATACTCAATCATTCAGTTTCTCAGTCAGTTTCCCAACTCTTTGCTGAATCACATCATGGGGGCCAGGAGAAATACAACCATCTCAGTAAGTCACAAAGGCATCCCTGCAATGAACACTAATACAGAATGAATGGGAGCTGGGTCCCACACTAGCAACCAGGGGAATATGCTGGTCCAGGAGCTAGAGACACAGAAAACCCACAGGCTACAATATCCTGTTTGCTAAGCATGCGCTCTACCCAAAGACCACAGAACGCTAGGGCAAACAAGGGAGCTATCCCATGCATCTTTCTTGGAGATGAGTGTGCTTACTAGTAAATTAAAGACTCTGTGAGGTCTTCTGGTGAAAGAAATTGACCTGGGTTGGTCCAGTGGTAGAGAGTGCTTGCCTTGTATTTACCACAAGTTAAAAACTCTCATCTTATTATATACTTTAAAAAAACTCAATAAATTAATATATATTTTAACTAGGAACCCCTTTAGAGATGCAGAGAGTTGTTAAGCAGACAAGGGTCAGGATCTTTCTGGGCTCTCCAAGGAAGCTAGGCTTCATAACATCAGGATAAATGAGCAGGGCAGAATCCCATGCTACCTTTATTTAAAAGGCTGGACAGGAAAGGAACTGGGCAGGTGCAGCCTCCAACCATTTGACTGACATCTCTCCCCTGGCTAGAGCAGAGAGGAAATAGGAGCTGGGCTCTTCTCCCAGGGAAAGAATGCAGAGCACATAGACCCCCAGTCCCAGGGGAGGGAAGCCAGTGCAGACTGTAAGGCCCAGCAGACAATAACTGGGGGAACAGGGAGACACAGTTGGAGGGAGAGTTTTGGGCCAGCTTCTGCTCTGCCATGGGCTTCTCTGTATGTGTGTAGGGGAGGGGAGAGAAAGAGATAAAGAGAGTGTGTAATATTAAACAGGGGCAGCCAACTAATAGCCTTTTATCTTCAGATGCTCTGAGGGCAAGGAAGTGAGTTTTGATCCACAAGTCTTCCTATGTACAACACAGGGAACAGAATTCTAACCCCCTATGAAGCTGGCAGCCCCAGCTTGATCTGAGCCTACTGCAGGCAGCACAGGTAGCCTGGTGTTTGAGGCTGTAGCAGGTGACATTCCTCATCCTGAGGATGTCTACCCAGGACTGTCCTTGTAACCCTGGAGCCCTTCTGTGGTCTCTGACTCTAACTTCCCAAGAATGTCACAAACACTGCACTTGACTGATATGAGGTGTGGCATGCTTCGGTCATGCATGTTTATATCACTGATTATATTTCCCTTCCTTCCTGCAGCCCTGGCTTATTCATCCTTACCTGGATATCCCATTAGGGCTGGGATGTCCTTACGAACAGGGTCTTGATGATAGGAGAGAACAGGGTATCTTCTACATGGCTTTACTGGATAGACTTGCCACAGTTCCTGCATAATCACCTATGATGAACCTGAACTTCAGGCAAGCTGTCCACATCACACAGCTAGAGGTGACAAGAGGGGGGCTTAAAATGACTCCTTGATGCAGATGCTACATCTTCTGTGTTGAAGGGAAATGACTAGTCACTGGCACTTCAGATCAGTCACATACGATGAAAAGGAATTTGTTCCCTCCCATTTCCAAAGAACTGCTGATGACAGGGACTTAAATCTACATGACACTCCCCATTATTTATTTATTTATTTATTTATTTATTTATTTATTTATTTATTTATTT